>JADGMU010000903.1:0-27056 GCA_016920895.1 Vaccinium myrtillus
AAATGCTAGAGGTGGAGGATCTACTTTCAGAATGCTTTTGTGGGATACAAGTTGCTATTTTGCTTTAGGTGTCGTACTAATTGAATGAGTTTAGGACTTTCAGAATGCTACAGGATCTAATTCTATTGGTTTTCCACTTTTTTTTTTTTTTCAGGAAGTAGAAAAAATGAGAGGATTGCAAAGTTGAAAAAACTGTCTCTAGTATACACTGGAAAGTGGGCCAAGCCAACTGATGAGGAAGTAGAAGAAGAGCTTGCAACGTTTGTTCAGTTGCCTTGTAGCAATCTTTTCGTATTCAACTGAACTTTACATGTTAACCACGTGTAAGAAGATGGATTTCCGTCTTTCATTTTGATCAGAAATGTAAAGGCTACAAAGACAAATAGCAATTTCAGTTAGTGTTATTAGTTGGGTGAATGACAGAAATCTGCTAAAAATGTATCAGTGTCTCGCACGCCTTCTTGCATTTCTGTAAAAATGCCCATGGTTAATGAACCATTTTTGTACTTGTTTATGAATGGAATGGAATGAAGATCTATTATGAAAACATTCAACAAAACATGCTTGAAGCCCATAGTGATAATAAAGAAAATGCCCTCTAATAGCGCTATAATTATCATTTGAAGTTCCAAATTGTCTACTCATATGCTTCAAATCATTGACCAAACTTCCAGAGCAAAGATCACAACAAAAATTTATCTGGTAAATTAGACAATGGTAAGTGTTCGATGCATTGCTCAGTGGTTGGCCGCAGGATATAGAACGGAAGTTCAACCTATTTCCCTGTCTAAATCCAATAGAGATTCAAGTTAGATCAGGCTACCACTAGTTATATGTGGGAGCAAATTCTATACCACATGGACAAAACCAAACTTTAAGTGATAGACAAAAGCCAAACTTTAAGTCATGAATTCATTAAAAAAAAAACAAAAAAACCTAGGTCTAAGAAACTTAATTAAGACATCATCTAGTTCTTAATTCTTCCCAAGTGACGTCATGGGTTTAGGTTGGACTCCATTGTTCTTCTCCTTCTTCATTGTTGCCGAGAAGCACGTCTTGCTCACTGTCAAAATTTTGTGCTCCCGCTTCGAAAGCAGAAAAAACAATGATTATAAAGAAAAATATAGTGGTTTAAATAACCGATCATGACTGTTTAAGCATCGCATATAGAACTAACATGAAGATCTGATTAAAGGAGAAAAAGAACTTACAATGATTTGGGTTTCTGAGTCTGAGAAGGGGGAGAAAAAGGGTTGAGTAACAAACTGTATGTATTAGAGAGAGTCTGGGATTGCCGAAGAGGACTCTCGCCGGAGAGGTAGATGCCTGAGCAGCAGTTCTCTGATGACAATCAACTACAGAGAGGAAGGGAAGGAGATAACGATGAACAGACGGAGGGAGAGAGAGAGATAACGTCGTGTGAATATTAGGTGGGAGGAGAGAGGGTATTCTAATCTCAACCCTTGATTTGAAGGGTTGAGATGGAGTGTCTAAAATTGTGTCAAAATTTGTGTCCCCGGATATATATATTTAGATAAAGAAAGAAGAAGAACAGAGATTGCATATGATGTAATACGTGAGCAAAAAATGTATTGATGTATTAACGTTTATGTATACTAGTGGAAAACCGACGTGCTTTGCACGTCACTTATTGCCCATTGTAGATCATTCGCTTAGTCATTCCTTCAATATGGGTCCGCTTCTTGGTTTGATCATGCTTTAGAGCTTAGATTTAAAGTGGTTTTTGGATTTGATTGTATATGGATGTTGGATGTTATCAATCTTGGTTTGAATTTGGATGTTGATTATTCAATAGGTCGGTAAGGAGGGAAATGCCAAACTAATACTCAGTCCTTCATAGTTGAACTTGGAATATTTTTTTCGTAACAACTTTGCTACCATGGTTTACATGATTAAGATGAAAATTTAGATTGTATGCATATACCGATATTCGTTCAGGCCAATCATCTCACTATGTACAATCACTAATTTGTTATTCCATTCAAAATGAATTTTCTTTTAAAAATTAAAATTTTGGAAAACCAATTTAGGAATACAAAAGATATCCAAAAGCTGCTTAGATATGTAAAGAACATAAAGCAGGAATTGAAGCAATCACCTTCTGGATCAAACTAAATTTTCTACAAAGTTTCCACAGGAAAGATGCACATTATCCAATAAAGTTCTTCCACCAGAAACAATTTCTTTCTTTGTTCTTTCTGACAGGTATCAAGCATTGCATCTCAGAGGCAGCAATACCTTACTCAGCATTGATGTCATTGTCTTTTGAAACCCAGAGGGATGAATATTAAAGGAAGAAATAATATGCACTGAATAAAAGGCAAGAAAATAAAGGCCCCCACTATCGAGTATCGACTATCTTTAACAAAATAAAATAAAAAGCATGTCTCATCTTTGGGGCATTAACAAAAACTGTGCAATTGTTATGAACATTTTGGACTTCAGTATCCGATGTTTGTTTCTTTGGTCTCTCATTTTGGATCTTCCACACACAAGTTTCACAATATAGTAATTGGTACATGGCAACTTGGCTCATAACGAAAAGATATCTACCTCTATTAGTGACTTGTACTGTGGTAAGGACATCGGTGTTACCACAGCAAATGTCATTTTGCAACTTATCCCCTCTAGAACAATTAAATGCAAAAGTAGCAGATCTTCACCAAATCAGCAGCTAAGGTTTCAGGTGTTGGATGGGTTGCATATATTGTTGTTATTGCTTTGTCGGCAGCAGCATACCATATGTTCTGTGGAAGCCAAAAGGTAGTTATTGAACTTTCTAACATACCAAACACCCAGCTGCCATTGCTTGACAATAATTTTTTCTTGTCTTCTATAGGCAATCTGAAGTGCAAGGCATGCTATTCTAGCAAGCAAAGGGTCCACTTTTGCCCAACGACCAAACCCAATATCTTTGATGTCCTGTAAGTGCGAACCAAAAACCC
The DNA here is from genome assembly GCA_016920895.1 of Vaccinium myrtillus. Lineage (NCBI taxonomy): Eukaryota > Viridiplantae > Streptophyta > Magnoliopsida > Ericales > Ericaceae > Vaccinium > Vaccinium myrtillus. Next base: position 2,967 of record JADGMU010000903.1, read on the forward strand.
CAGATGACGATTTTGCTCATTGGTTTTGGAGTGCGCCTTTTTGTTTTTGTAGTTGATACGTTTGAATGCAAAGTGTTGAAGTGCAAAAAGTGCTCTGTGTTGAAGGTAAGGTTTGGAACGATAAAAGGCTATGTAGAAAAATGTTCGAAACACATGGTGAAGCTCCGTTCGTTTGCTTGTTTTGGACAATAATTCTGAAATTTTTTCAAAAACATAACTTTGAACACTTCTCAAAATTCATGTTCATTTCCCCATTCTGAAAAATGTTTTCAAAATAAATTTCAAAACTTCTGTTCGTTTTGATTAATTATTATTTTTTATTTTTTTATTTTTTAAAATAATACTAATAAAATGACTATTTTTTTTTCTCGTTGCTTAAAAGAAAATCAAATCATTCGCGGGACCTCTCGGAAAATCATTCTAAGATGACTTGTATCATTCGTGTGAGATCCAAAAGTAGGTTCCCAAACCCGAGCAGGACTGTTCAGCAACCTGCAAATTTCCCCAAGCAAACAAACTGCACATTCCATATAGGACTACTCTTCCAAACAATCAACACATGCCTTGAAATTCTTTAAACAAACAGCACATTCCATGGGACTACACTTTCCTCTCTCCCTTAATTATTTTCCCCATGGAAATGATAAACCAATTCGGAAAATTTATAACACAAGTATTCAATGAGCTCGGACTCGTTTGACTAAACTTTTTACAGCAACGAAATTGTCATTCATCTCCAAGCCTAGCCAAATTTACAAACAACATCAACCTATCTTAACTGAATATTTTTTGGGATCTTCATACCATTTTGTATCAGACACAATGCATATTGATATACCAATGCTACAGCAACACGGTATTGTACCAAACCTTGGTATGACAACTCCAAAACACGTGAGGAAAAAAAACTCAGAATGGCTATCATCAATCCTTAGGCCTGTTTGTATTTTGGTGGCAGCGATGGGCACTTTTCATTCATATGGGGGTAAAGAAGAGAGAGGGAGTAGTTTGATGTCGTCTGTAAACAAGAAAGAGGAAAGTGGGTTAGGGTATGTGTGGAACTGTTGGACAAAGAAGGAGTCTTGGATGTCTTCTATAAAAGAGAGAGAACACACAAGTTAAGCTGGGAAATTATCCCATAGTTTGTGCTCACAGCTTCATTTTTTAACATTGAACCAGACACAATTTTTGGGCTTTTTAGCCCAAAACACGTTTCCAAAAGGCCCAACCGAACGGGGCCCATGTCATTCTAACACGGCATAAAGACTATTTCTTGTTTGTGGCATTGCCTCTAGTAACAACTATATTATTCTGGTTGGCAACACAGAAAAATGAACTTCAAACACAATGAGAAGAAACCATTTCCCTTGCGAAAATCAGAAGTTGAGATGGATTCCTTGAGGGAAAAGATCGAGCCTTACACAGTATTGAAAAGAAATAGATTATGCTTCAAAAGAAGACTTTGATATCACCAGTTGTGAAATATTGAAGCATACAAAATAATGTTGTAGATATGAAGTCACTGGACGGTGTTGAAAATATGTAGGTTTTTTTTTTAATCGGAAAAAAATTATATTGAAACTCGACAAAGGATACTTCGAGATAAAAGCCGAAGCCCAAGCACTAAACAAGGGCAAGGCAAAGCAACTACATCCAGCAAAGAGCTGAATGGGAAGCAAGAGGAGGAAAAATAAAACAGAAGAAATAAAGCCAAAACATTCAGGCTAATCATAACAAGAGCCAAGCCACCAGTATAAGAAATAAACTCCAAGGGTAGCGGCACCACACCAGAATCGAACTTGAGAAGAAAAAAGAGCTTTCATTGTGGGATCCAAGAATGTGACCCCCATAGCCCAAGATATACCAGCCCTAATTAGAATGAGAAGACATTAGCAGCAGCCTTCGAACTTGTATAGAGCAGCAGCCACGACATCCAATAAATCCATATGGGAAATCCCCGAATCGAAATCTATATCATTGCTGCCCAAACTTCACAGAAGATCAAACATCAACCGCATCGAAAGTGCCAACCTTATCAGACACAAAAGCGGCGAAAAATCCTTTAGGAGATCAAAACTAAAACAAGCACTATAATGCAAAAGAAAGTAAAACATCAAAAGCAACCCTTTCAATCCATATTTCAAGCACAACAAATCAAACAAACGACCACCGCGGGAGCATTATCCTTATCAGTCACAAACCGTAGCAGCGTAGCACATCAAGAACACAACAAGCCTTATAGAACATCAACACAAAGCGGTAATAATAAGGACAAGCAAGCACAACAATGCAATGAGGTTGAAAATATGTAGGTTGGTAGATGTTACAAGCTATTTTAGTAAAAAAAAGGCTTGTCAAGAGGTGAGTTGTGGTGTCCATGTTCAATCTTTTTTCTTCCTCCTTTTATCAGCACTTGGTGGACGAGGATGCTTTTTCATCATAGTTTCTGAACTGTCAATTTCATCTTCTTCCATGGCTGTTTTGAAATCACCATTTTTAATTGATGAAGATTCAGCTTTCATTTTTAGTTTATGATCTTTTGTGGTATCGCTTGCAGGAAGTAAAGCAAGAGGCACTTCTTCTGCACCTTCTAAAATTTCAGAGGTAGACTTCAATGCAATGATGGTGAACAGGAAGTGGACTGATTCTGAAAGTCCAGATTTGTGTGCGCAAAGTTGAATAGCAAACTCCATTGGTGTTCCAAGTATTGCCTTAGCATTGTTTGATAGCTCACCCTGTATTGGAATTGCATCTATGTCAGTGTTTTGAATCTTATTTTGTTACTTCTTGTGTGTTTCTGCTTGTCCTCTCCAAAAACTGTTGCAACTATGGTCCCTATGGAATCTGATATCATCAGTATAGGTTAGAAGCATCCACCACAATCCATCTACTCACAACTTTTACCTGTCATGTACTTGTAAGCTGTCATGTACTTGTAAGCATATGAAGAACTAACAAATCGAAATAACACCTAAGTCACAAGTTCGCTGAGCGCGAGTGAGAGCACAAAAGTGTCAATTTTAAAAAAAGAACTAAGATTGAGAGCACCTATTTCATATATTAGAATAATAGTGTATTTCACCATTTCTAACAAGTATAAACATCTGTTAAGGGTTTTGTTATATGGATAAACTTCACACGGGATTCCTTTAGACTGGAAGTTTGCAACGCAAAAGTTACCAAAAAAAAAAAAGAAGAGAAAAATCAAGAAATTAGGAATCCATACCTTGAGAACAAAAAGCTCTCCTCTCTGGTCCAATCTTCAGAAAGCTCTCTTCTATGGTCCTTAATCTAGCCGTTCACTTCTAACTCTTTCCCTTCAAATGGATGAGAAATTAAATCAAGGACTCCAAAAATTGTGAATGAGCAGGACAAGCAGCTTCTTGCACCCACTTGTTATCATCGGTATTCTTCTCAGAAGCCCCATCAGAACTTTATCAAATTGCTCACAGCCTTCTTGATGGCCAATACCCTGGAAAGATTATCAAAGAACTCAACTACAAAAATAATTTTGACACCCAAACCGCCAAGCAAACAAATGTGATAGCAAATATAATAAACTCAAACCTGAGCAATGTATTTACTAAATCGAGAAACTGTCCAACATGAGATACTTTGTGTCAAAGGAAACTTGCCATCCAGAAGTGGGATAAGAAACGCAACCATCTGCACATAATTTAAATCCTACTTAGTATGTGATATGAATGGCATTAATACAATATACTGGAGTATAAGAGACAACCAAGCACCAAATTGTGCTGCTTCTAAAGGAAAGGAACCTTTTCTGTATAACTAATATTTTAGCTATATAAAATGAAGAAGCACAAAACAAGCAATACAAACAAAGTGTACATAACCAAGAGATTGACGACAAATTGGAGATACGAACTCCAAGAACCACACCAGAATAAGAGATACAATTGACTAAAACCAGAGGACAAAAAGAATTGTCCTGATCCTTTAACTCATTATTTGCCACTTTCGAAACCGAGTGACTAAGAACCAAACTACAAGATAAAGATTACCTCTGATAAATGGGGATAAAGACCACTGATGCAACCCTTTGCTACGGCACCAAGAGTTAAAACTGCAGCTTCCCTTTCTTCCTAGGTTGCTTCTTGGTAGTGGATAACTTAGCCTCCAGAGATTCGATATCTAAGAATAAGAAATAATGTTTAACCGCCAATATATGGTTTGCGGGGAAATAATGTTGTTTGAAAGAAAAACCAATGGAAACTCTTTTTCCACAAGTTTCAGAACCAATCAATATGAGAATTGTAGAGTGAGGTGAAAGTTACAATGAACACTCCTAATATGTTACCTGCCTTTTCAGAAATCACTTCGATTGCAAATGAGTTAGCTTCACAAAAAGAAGTTTTGCGGATTTCAATGAAAAGTCAGAGATCAAAATTATTATTTTCATGATGATTTTTTTTAAAGTCAATCAAATAGAGCGTTAACGGGGATAGAAACAGAGAGAACAGAGGAAAGGAAATATCACATTGAAGCCACCATATTCAAAATGTGAAAAATAACATTCATGTAAGAAAATATTAGCCATAACAAACATGAAACCAACCTCCATCATTCTAGAAATTAGTGGACTTCTTTTTTTTTCGCTAACTTATTGAAAGCCGAGATTTCTCGTACCTCTGACTTTGAGTGACCACAAAATAAAAAAGATATATAAAATTCACTCAATTAATTCACCAAAGCACAAACTATAAACTGTTAGAACACTTAAATGTGGCTAGAAAATCTAATGCATTCAGACCAACAAACTTCATCAAAAGTAGAGATCAAGGTTTCGTGCTCTGCCTCAAAAAAACAGCGCTATATTTTCAATAGCTGGGGTAAGTCAAAAGCCTAACTCCATAATTCTGTATCAACCAAGTTTAACAGATTCAGAGGTGATGGTCTTAGTTCTGGCAAAAAATAGAGATTAAAACTTTCAGTCCTATCTTCAAAAAGCTTCATTTCTCTTCAATAATACCAAGTGTACGTCCGCTTACACAGACTCAGGCACAAGTGTTGGGTGCTGGAATGTGTCTAAGTGCCGGACTCGTGCATTTTCTATATCAAGGACACGGGGACACGCCAAAATGTTCATATTCTTTAGCACATATCTCTCATTTTCTAAGAGAAATTATGTTTACAAGGTGCCTTAGGGCAATTCATGCATAATATAGGAGTCTTACAGTTACCGATAGTTCATAGTAAATTTAAATTGCAATATGTGCTTGCTAGATGAATGTCCAACTAAACGTGTTTCAGATACGGATCCCACACCCTTATCCAGGTGACGAGTATCCGACATGGGTACTATACACATTTTGAGGGATCCATGTAATATAGCTTGCATTCATCCTTAAAAATTATTTGTCTGCAATGGAAAGTTGATGGCAAGATTAAAGAACAACATATGGTTTTAGAACATGTTCAGAAACAAACGGATCCCAAACTTTTCTTCTTCACATGAAACTGCGTGCTCACTGTTATTATCGGAGGAGTTTTAATTGATAATAAATAAAATTATAGTACTTTCTAAGAAACGGACACCAAAATTAGCAAAATAGCTAATGAAACCTCTGATATTCAAAACAAGTTGATGAATCCTCGCATTTTTTTTTACGAGAGTGTCTGCTAACCTTTTGGAGAGAATTGGATATCCATGGCCACTGCTAGGAGAAAAGGTGGCATAGATATGCTTCTTTTCCAAACTTTTCATTTGCTTCTTTTAAGCACTTCCTTTACCAACCTAAGAAGAAATAAACAGATGCAAGTTAACTCAAAACACAGTAAAACACCAAGAAAAAAATCCTAGAATCCCATTATATAAACTCATGATCAAAGAAGAAGAAATCAAGAAACACATAATCAATTTCAGAGTGGGACGGCAACTTTAAAATTGTAGAATGAAAGTTTTCCCAAACTTCTGCACAAATCCCATGCTTTTTCCATTATGTAAAATCATTTCAACTAAACCGACTCTTTAGAAGTCGCAAGGTACCAAACCAACTCTGCAAGTGAGCTCACCTCCCCAATTTGTAAGGTAAGTGGCCGCCAGAGAGGAAGCCAAACCGGCCTAAGTGCAGCTAAGCTAATATGCGTCGGAGAAGCCAGGTGCTGTAGGTAAGCTCTATGCGGCCCGGAGCATTGATTCCTACCACTCTCACTTTCCATTTTTCGTTTGCCAATGAAAACTTCACATGCATATCAGAAACTTATAGAATGAAAATAGAGTATCAGACTAACTGATCGAGATTGATGTTTCTCTCTCTACCATCTTCAGCATCCGGACGAGCAACCAAATAAGCTTCCCAATGTTGGTTTCTTTCTGTAAATACTCGTCTTTATGCCACCCCCACATTTCCCTGCTTCCATTTGCACTTATTTAGGATCCAATCTCAAATATGACCACACTTTGAAGGTGGAAATGTAAATGTAAATTTCCCAAAGAGCGAAGTTAAGCTAAATACATCAATGAAGGTATTTAAGAAAGTTAAGTTTGTGTTGTAAACTATATTTTAATCACATTACACTAACATCCATCAAACTTTGCAAGAGGCAACATGAATAGCACTAACTTTAAGCAAATAAAACAGGAGCATTTGGTATAGTTTAGTAGAGTAACTGAATTATGAAAGTGATATTCCCGTGGGTGTTCAACAAGTGTGTGGAGAAAATAAAGAGACTAACAGTATGGAAAGGATAATCAATAAAAATCCACTTAATCAGATTGAAAACTCTTTCAGATGACCCCTATGGTAAATGCTTCAATTGTGTATGGTGGCTCAATAGATGAAAGATTGTTTGTTCATTGAGCCAACAATCTTTGTTAATCCCCCACCTAAGGCTGCAATCATGAATGAAGAAATATTTGGCCCTTTGCTTTAAATAATTACTTAGGAGAAAATTGAAGATAGTATTAAATTTATGAAATCAAGGCCTAGGCGCCTTACTATTTATGCCTTCCCTAAAAATGAAAATCTCAAGAGAAGGCTGATATCGATGACGCCATCAGGAGTTTGACATTCAACAATGCTATTACTCAGTATGCAGTTGATACTCTTCCACTTGGAGGAGTGGGTGAGAGTAGTTTTGGAAGGAATCATGGAAAATTCTCCTTCAACGCATTCACGCACAATAAGGCAGTGGCCAAAAGGAATTTTGTCACAAACTTCTGGTTTAGACTATCTCCGTGGAACGATCTCAAATTGGAGCTCTTTAGATCAGCTTACCATTACGATTATCTTGATGTAGCTCTCATCACATTGGGCTTAAGGAAGAAGTCATAGTATGTTCAAAGAAACCCACTAATGTTCAATATGAAGCTCCTTTTATCAGCTTGTAGTATCAAGGTTTGTACCTCCTTAGATGGTGTTTAACTTGGTGTAAATTTCCACTGCGTTGAACTTAGAAAAGTTTTCCTAATTCCGAAAACCTGCGATGTGAAAAATTCAAAGACATGTATCAAAGCCTCTTTACATGCTTGTTCACCCTCTAAAAAAAAACAGGTCATACACAAACAACCAATCGGGTACAAAGTCATTCTTTATGGTAATTGACGGAGGAGGCAATGAAAAATATTCCTGAAATAAGATGAATACAGTCATCACCCGGAAATCCCCTTACTCAAATAGGGAAAAATGAGATTTAAGCAAAAGAAAAAAGAACACAAAAGGATGAGAAAACAAAACCATGTCACCCAGTAACTACAACTTCAATAATTGGAGTTACAAAAAAAAGCCAAATGTCATCTGTCAAACCCATCTCACATTTAAACACTTACATAACTCGTAGAGGCAGTTTGGAAATCCCATATGGTAACCCAGTTGGTTGCTGAAAATTTGAAACTGAGCAAAAGATTGTGAAATCATCCAAGTATGAATACGAAACTGTAATTTGATGATTTCATGATCTCAAATACGAAAACCTAAAAACAGAAATCGAAGTGGTAAAATAGAAAATATCAGTCAATAGTATCTTAGGATAAAAGAAAAAGACTATGTTACAGAGAAAATATGAACACAACATCCCAGCTTACTTACCTAACAATCTTTAGGCTGGGAATTCGTGGAATGGATTTGAAGCACAGCGCTGACCAACAATGTTGATCGTTGTGCTGCAAGAGCACTACAAATGGAACCCTCAGAGAGAGAGAGAGAGAGACGAATAGAGACAGAGAGGGTACCTGTTCGATTGAAGATTTTGGGTTTGCGATTTTGATCAAACTACGACTCTGGTACTGATTTTGGGCTTCGTGTATTATAAGGGGTACCTATTTGCTTCTTCTTCTTCCTCATTTAGTATGTAAAGACCAAATTCCGGAGTCGTTTTGTTTTGGCAATTCCATGTGACAAAACACATTGATATCGAGTTGTAATTGTCTAAGTAGGAGTCTGTATAGGATTAGAGTGGAAGGAATCTCTTTATTATGTAATTTGAGAGTGAGTGTGTATAGAACAAGAAGATGAATCATGGGATCGATCGGTTTGTTAGTCGGGTATCTCCAATTGATCACAGGTTGCAAAGTTGCACACAGAGCGTGTATTTTCAGAGCATATAGACTGATGAAGGGATCAATCGGGTTGTTGATCGGCATTGCCAAAAATTCCGGATCTACAATGGTCCGATCAATCGGCTTCCAATGCGATTGATCGGATTGGCAACTCTATAAATATATCACGCTTTTTTTTATCTAGGTCAAGCCGACTGGAAGAAAAGTGAGTCGTGCATCTTTGTTCACTAATATATCAAAACCTAGAGTGTTGACAGTGGATCTTGAAGCACTTTGTTCATGGATTATTAATCAATGCTTCAAGAGGTTTTTACATCAACAATCAAATTCAAGTTTCTTCCGGTGGATTTCCGGAATAACCTTTGGAAGGCTCGTGGATTCGAGGCAGCGGCAATCAAATACTGGGTGTGGTGAACGAGGAGTCGACAATCGATCTTAGGTCAATTGCGAGGAGTCTCAATTGTGAGTAAGGTCAATTGTAACCGCACAATGATTTTTATAGTGTTTGATTCCTTCCCGTGGTTTTTGCCCATTTAGGGTTTTTCCACGTATATCTTTGTGTTCATCGTTTTTCTTCAATTCTTATTTATTTGCTTTAATTAATTGGTAGCAAATTAGGAATTTCACTTGGTATCAGAGCGAGTCGCTCGTAATCTGTAGGATTTTTTTTTTCTGAGTGGATCCTTAGTCACGATGAACAATAGTTTGAATATGAATCATCATTCCAGTCGCGTCCCGATTTTGGACGGTGAAAACTTTGATTATTGGAAGTCCCGGATTAAAGCTATAATGAGGTCAGTCGACGAGGAAATTTGGAAATCATGTGTGGAAGGGTACAAATATCCCACAAAAGTGGAAAACAATGTGACCCTCCCTAAATTAAGCTCCGAATTATCCCCTGCCGAAAAGGTTGTCCTTCAGGCTAATAATCGTGCTCTCGGTATTCTTTTTAGTGCTGTAGATGTGATTGAGCACCGAAAAATCGCCAATTGTGAGATTGCTAAGGAAGCGTGGGACATCTTAGTCACTTGTCATGAAGGGACCTATGTTGTTAAACAATCTAAACTTCAGAGCTTACCACCGACTTTGAGACGGTCAGGATGGAGGAAGATGAGACTTTTAACTTATACTACTCTAGACTGATTTCCATTGTCAATAGTTGTGAAACCCTAGGTGAGCCTATCCCTCCTTTTCGAGTTATTAAAAAGATTTTAAGGTCACTCCCTGAAAGATTTAAAACCAAGGTGACAATGCTTCAAGGTAAAGAAAAACTTAAGAATAAGTCGGTTGAAGAAGTTGTTGGTATCCTTCAAACTTATGAAGCAGATATGTTACAATCTGATTCATATAAATCCAAAACAAAATCTTTAGCTAAGCCGATCGCGTTTTCCAGTTTTCAAAAAGATAATAACGATTCTGATAGTGATGTTGATCTTGACTTTGAAGCTATGACCTTATTTACCAAACAATTCAAAAAACTTTTTAAAAAGAGACCTGCTGAAAATGAGTTTAAAACCCAAAATTCAAACAAGGGAAAAGCTGATTTTATTAGTGGAAAAGGAAAAGGGGGAATAAAGGGACCACCACTTGGACCTAAGTGCTTTGAATGTCACGGGTATGGTCATCTTGCCCATGAATGTGTCAACAAGCTGAAAAAGAAAACAAATTATAAGGCTAATATTACATGGGATGATGATACAGAATCGGATAAGTCTGAGGAAGAGCAAGAATGCAATACTAATTTCATAGCTTTTGGGGCATCTCTACACTCACAAACTAGTGGTGTTAACTCTTCAGATGATAGTGAAAATGAGGATGGCAGCGAGTTTAATGATGAGGATGACTTGAGTGAGTCATATGACAGGCTATACTGTGAAAGTGCTAGGATTAACAAAGTTAATCTCAAACTAGTAGGGAAGTGTCAAGCAATAAATGAGGAGCTGGTGGAAGTGAAAAGCCAGTTAGATGGGCAACAAGGTCTTCTTATATCAATTACAGAAGAAAGAGACAAGCTTAGGAAGGAGGCAGTTGACTACAAAGCAAAAATTAAGGCCTTGGAAGATTTGAACAATGATTATGAAGGTAAGATTAAAAAATTGAATAATGAGCTTGCTAGTGCTAAGTGTGTTTTTGAGCGAATGAATGCAGGATCTAAGGCATTGGATGATATGTTGAATAGTCAAAGATCACCTAGTGACAAGAGCGGACTTGGGTTTCATGGAGCATCGGTCTCTCAACAGCCAGGAGAAAAGGTATATGAGAACAAATCCAAAGAGGTAACTTCCAAACTACATTTAGCACATGTCTCTCAAATTAACGCTAAGAAAGGTCACATTTTGAAAGATGTTAAAAATCATAAGTTCATCCCCACATGTCATTATTGTCAAGTTAAGGGTCATATTAAACCCAATTGCTTTAAACTCCATGGCTATCCCATCACTAATCATATTCATGCTCAAAATATGGGTAATTATGACCAGATTGGAAACTTGAAACCTAGAGCTCATCATAGGAAGTTGAATGCATCAAATATGTCACATACCCATTTAGCATATTCTCATAGTTATGACAAACATGTGCCTACATGTCATTTTTGTGGTGTGAAGGGTCATATTCGACCTAGGTGTTTTCAACTTAATGGGTACCCACGTGCTTCTTTCGATCATGATCATTTTAATAATTATGAGGGTAGAACCCGTAGAACCCAAAAGCCACAATGTAGGGTGAATCAACAGGAAAAGATCGTGAATATGAACCCTAAACATGTGCATAAAATTTTTGAAAGCGTTGAGAAGGTCAAGACTAGACCTGCATGGGTGAGGAGGTCAGATTTGAAACCTCTTACAGATTTATCTATCAACACTCTAGATGATATTGGCTCATCCGGATATGTTGGCCTATCCTTTTAAGGGTTGATTTTGGGTCCATAGTCTAGGTTGATCTCTATTATTTATCTTGCACCTAGTACTATGTGTTAAGTCGTTTACTTAGTTTTATTATTTTCTAATTTAGTATCTGATTTTTTTTATTTGTTTTTATGAATTTTTTTTTTAAAAAAAATTAAGATTTCTAAAATTTAAAAATATATATTTATTTATTTTTGGTGGCTTCATTCTGTATCGAGTTACTATCATCAATTTATCATGAGCTGGGCACTATCAATACAGCATGCGCATATGTTGTGATTTCTCACTATTCGATGCATTTAGATGATGAGTGTTGCATGCTTCATTGCCGTATGTTCTCCACTATCTCACAAAAATGATAGATTGCTCCTTATTCACGTTAATCTCATGTATCTAGCTAATTTCTTGTGTTCATCCCCTTGAGATTGACTTATGGCTACTGTTCCCATGTGGTTTTAAATTAATCTCTGCAAGAGCCAATTTGTTTACCTATCTGGGCATTCATTGAGTAACCGGACAATCGGGGTGAGGTACTCTCCCTCTGAGTGTTCGCGTAAAAAGATGGATAGACCTTGTGAAGGTAGTTTTATATTGTTTACCTATCCGGGCGTTCATTGAGTAACCGGGCAATCGCGGTGAGGTACTCTCCCTCTGAGTGTTCGCGTCAAAAGGTGGATAGACCTTGTGAAGGTATTGTTGGACCATTCGCTTAGTAACCAGGCAGTGGGTATGAGGTACTCTTACTCCCAATATTCGCGTCAAACGGCAGTGGGGTAAAAGAGAGTTTTAGTGTGCTGCTCTAAAAAATAAAAAATAAAAAAAGAAAAAAAAAAAAGGATGCGACTTTGAAGGGGAGTATTTAGCTTGCTCATTTGTTAATCACATTGAGGACCTAGCTCGGTTTGACTTCTTGAGGGGGAGGTGTCTTGAAACTCCTAGTATACATGAGAACCGACAAACTTACTGAGTTGAGCTTGATATGATCTTTGTGATTCACACACACATTTTATCATTCGGCCATGTTGTGTGTTGCATTCCTAGTCTGATATCTCTAAAGTGCGTTTCACAATATTTGTTCATGTTTTGTCTTGATGTGTGTGTTCATGGTTATTAATGATAGTGATCAAAGCAGGTGTGTCACATGTGATCCTCTTCCTTTATTTACTCACATTTTTAGTGTTTCTTTTGTTATATAAAAATGTTGTGATAAAAAATTAATATTCATTGTTTGAGGGGGAGTAGAATATCCTGTAAAAAAAAAATTATTATTTCTTAATTGAGGGGGAGTTTCAGTGTTCTGTGTCATTTTTCTGTCTTATCGTTTTATTTTATTTTATTTTTTTGCGTGGTTTGACTTCGCGAGGGGGAGATAGTTTGACAGCCCGAGCGTATATGAGAAACCTCGTTTGTAATTGATAATCTTGAAGGCTACTGACATGTCACCCACACACCTTTGTCATCGATTCGTGTCTAATGCACATTTATGCTAGTATTCACCCCTCTCATAAATTTCTTATTCGGTTGTTTCTATTGGTCATTAATTGTTTAGTGATCTTCCACTCGCATTTATTGCTTCATGTTTTATCCTCTTTGCCCTTTGTCACTTCATGTCAAAAAGGGAGAGAATGTTGACAGGGGGAGTAGGTTGCTTGCTTATTGTTCTAATTTGGTTGGATGTTGAGTTTTATTTGCAGCTTCTCTACAACTCGATCTCAGTTTGTCTAATTTGAATTCATTTTATGGGAGAGATTTTCATTGTAGTGTGTTTTGTCATGGAAGTGCCAAAGGGGGAGATTGTAAAGACCAAATTCCGGAGTCGTCTTGTTTTGGCAATTCCATGTGACAAAACACATTGATATCGAGTTGTAATTGTCTAAGTAGGAGTCTGTATAGGATTAGAGTGGAAGGAATCTCTTTATTATGTAATTTGAGAGTGAGTGTGTATAGAACAAGAAGATGAATCATGGGATCGATCGGTTTGTTAGTCGGGTATCTCCAATTGATCACAGGTTGCAAAGTTGCACACAGAGCGTGTATTTTCAGAGCATATAGACTGATGAAGGGATCAATCGGGTTGTTGATCGGCATTGCCAAAAATTCCGGATCTACAATGGTCCGATCAATCGGCTTGCAATGCGATTGATCGGATTGGCAACTCTATAAATATATCACGTTTGTTGCCAATCAATATGGTGCACTTAGAATTGGAAGAAAAGTGAGTCGTGCATCTTTGTTCACTAATATATCAAAACCTAGAGTGTTGACAGTGGATCTTGAAGCACTTTGTTCATGGATTATTAATCAAAGCTTCAAGAGGTTTTTACATCAACAATCAAATTCAAGTTTCTTCCGGTGGATTTCCGGAATAACCTTTGGAAGGCTCGTGGATTCGAGGCAGCGGCAATCAAATACTGGGTGTGGTGAACGAGGAGTCGACAATCGATCTTAGGTCAATTGCGAGGAGTCTCAATTGTGAGTAAGGTCAATTGTAACCGCACAATGATTTTTATAGTGTTTGATTCCTTCCAGTGGTTTTTGCCCATTTAGGGTTTTTCCACGTATATCTTTGTGTTCATCGTTTTTCTTCAATTCTTATTTATTTGCTTTAATTAATTGGTAGCAAATTAGGAATTTCATAGTATTTGTAGAGACAGAAAGAGAAATGGCTACATAGAATATTTGCAATTCAATTTATACTTCATTTCTGTAAAACGTGTGGACAAAGCTACAGAAAATAGGGGAAAATCCGTAAAAACAGGAGACTGCACGCCGAAAGTTCTTCGTTCAGTTCATTTGTACCCTGGCCGTTCAAACACAGTAATAAAGCTTCAAATCAGGAGAGGAAAGGGGTCTGGGGGAGTTGATATATGAGGGAAAGGAAGGCAAGAAACGTAAGGTGTTCGTACAAAACAGAGACTTTTGTGTACTCCCATCCCTTGAATCGGGGAAAAGAGAGACTTTTGTGTACTCTTCCAATTTCAGGGAAAAACAAAAATAGGACCAAAAATAAAAACCTGGAATACCTAAACTGTCCAAACAGTGCATCACAGCCCAATACATTTACAGGGGCAATTTCGTTCGAAATGGTCAAAAATGGCATGGCATCCTCCGTTCTTATATAAGAAGGTTTAGATATCTAAGCTCCAAAAGATGCTCATTCCACTAAACTGTACTAAATGTAAAGTTGTTCCTTCCACAAAAGTGTAGTGAATGTATGTAATAGATTTGGGAGTATATGTTGGTACTTGAATGTATTTAATAAATCACAGATCCAATAAAATAAAATAGTCCCATCATCTACTTATTGGAAAAATGTCACCATCTTCCGTATCATCCAAAGAAAATTTTGAGATGGTTGAGGTAAAATAGCAGCAGACAACAGGCACACCTACAATAGCTGAAGTGATATGAAGTCATAGATAAATGGGACATAAATCTTTCGATCGTCAACTCATTGTGTAATCTTAGGGGCTTGTTTGATTACTTCCAAGAACTATAGAATGAAAAACACCAATACAACATTTTGGTCCAAACACAACTTTAGAAGTCAGACTTCCTCATTAGTTGTGGCTGGTCATCTGAATTGTTACAATTATATGTAAGATAAGAAGAGGAGAGATTGGTGGGCTAGCTTTTATTCTATTTTCTTCTCTTCAGATCAGAAAAATAAAACAGAACAGAAGTTTTGTGCCACTATTGAAAGAAACAGTAAGTTACCGATACTTGGCTTACATTTGGAAAAACATAAGTTATGGTCTCCGTTATTAATTCAGTAAATTCATTGCTATTGTTCATCACACTGATAGTTTCTAAAAAAGAGGATCTTCGAAGATCGTAAATACGTAGCTCACTAATTGTAGCTGTAACTTATATAGAATATGATGGATCAATGTTTCGCGTGCAGGTACAAACAGCGACCTGCTCCAGATTTATGCTTCTTTCGTTGTTGTTGGATAGACCATATTGGTAGAGCTAACAGCAGCAGTGTACTCTCAGGTAGTGGGAAGAGTTACTTGGCAAAGATGTTAAGTAGTATGGGATATCTGAGACTTGTGTGGTTACCTACTATGTAGTTGGAGGAAAGTGATGTTTCAAAGCCTTCAAGTTCTGTGAGAGGAAAGCAACCAGTTATGAAGAAGGTCATGGAGTACTGCTATGAACCTGAGATGGAAGAGGTAATCCAAGAAGTCTCAAAATCTTATAGATGTTTTTAATGTGCTTTCATTGTGTAAACGTTATAGCTGTTATTTTTTATTATTGTTTTGCTCCTGTTTTGTTAAGGTTGATAACTTTTCTACAATGTTATAATCTGTTAAAGTATGAAAGCTAACAACTTTTGACATTGTGTTGCTTAAAATTGAACCAGACTGGGGAATTTAATTTTGTAGCAGTATTTGTGGTTTGAGGTAATCATTAAGACCTTTGGTCTCATTGTATGAGTTCATTCAGTGCTGAAAACTTGGTATGAAGAGAAGGATGTCTTGCCTGTTGGGAAAAAGGGACTTAAGACTTGAGTTGGTCTAAGCTTGGGTTTGTCTCGTTTAAGGTTGTGTTCAGTGCATCTTTGCAAAAAGACATTTTGCAGTAATAAGTTCAGTTGTCCAGTCGTCATTCATCACTTCCCTTTAGAAATATTTATATTGATAATATACGGCAATCTACGAATTCAGAAGAAATAATTTTTTCTTGCACTCACTTCACTTGATTAATGTATTTCATGCAGCAGAAGTTTCCTTTGGGACGGAGAGTTTTAGGGGTAAATGATTTTGCCACTGATTAGAGCCTACCAAATCCTCTTACCATTGATCAGAGGCTACCAAAACAAGAAACAGTACTTGATTGGTATATTCAAAAAATCGTGACTGCAGTTTTTCCAAGTTACTTCTATCCTCATTGAGGAATCAATCAAATGTTCTCTAGGTTGTATTCCATCTTAGTCCATGATTGAAAGTTTCCAGCAAGTTTTCATTCATATGAAATGGTTGTATAGCGTAAACAAAGTTCTGGATATATATTTTTTTTTTTTTTGAACTGGAAGATAAAGAAAAGGTGCTCTGATGTGGACTTCACTGCACCCTGAGACCCTGGCCCTGGGGTCACCAGAACCCAACCCAATTGGAGGGACCTACCACCAGGGCACCAGTGGAGTGCTTCACACACCCCCCCCCCCAGCAGAGTCCAGGAACGGTGCTTTAACTCTTTCAGGAGTCGAACCTGGGACAAAGTTGGGGGAGGCGGATGCCTCCACCACTGGGCCACCCCCCTGGTGGTAAGTTCTGGATATACTTGGGCTACTAGGGTTTGCCCACTTTTTGAAGACACTGGCACTCTCGAATGACGAAGGTTACCAAATGGATTTCTGTTCCCTACCCAAAATGAAATAATTCGCTCTTTCTAGAAAAATTGTGCATGGATTGAAAATATTTGCCCATGTATTCTCACAATCAATTTTTTGTTCTTTTGATGAGGGAAACACTCTGATCTACTGGTCATTTCAAAAGTGAGTTACTGAGTGGGGAGTTCGAAAACTTTTATGAAGGTTAAGAATGGCTCCATGTGGTTTTAGACAAAATTCCACATTACATGAAAATCACCTAGGTTAACAATGTAAGTTGCCTCTTTTGCGTGCCTCGTATATAATAGCACCGGGTTCTAATTTGCAGTATAAACTTTTGCTTGAAAAAAATGAAGAACGTCTTCGCAAGATCAGATATCCCAGTAGCCTCTCATTACAAGCTCGCAATTCTAAATGAGGGATTCACATCAATGGAAGTGGTTTCATTCTTCCTTGGATCTTATCAATGCTCTCAAATTACCAGTATTGATTGGTACAATTCTTTGTAGGACGTCGACTCCATTAATATTTTTGGCATTCTTGCAATCAATTTGTGTAATAAAGTACTGCTGATATGATAATGGTTTTCTTTCTTAGTTTACTGAGTTGGTAGTGTATCTCTGCAACAGGATTATTGGTCAAGCATGTTGAAGGCATTCAAAAGACCCTTGATGAAGGGGTTTTGTCCTTTGTAATTGGTAAGCATTTTTCCGTGGTGAAAGAGCCTAATTGTTTTAAAACTAAAGCTTTAAATAGTGCTTTACGTGTTTAAATTTTTCCTATCACCAATCAATTTGTATAAAAATGTTTCATAGCCACATTTCTTCTCCACACGTTCTAGACTGATCATGGTTTATCACTGGAGAAAAACTCAGACACCTGTGGTCATTCTAACTTCGAGCTTCATCTTGGATAGACATTTAATTGAGGTACTGAATTTTTAAGGAAAAATTACATTATGGTTGGTTTACTTTTCATTTGTCAGGTTTTAGTTAAAGATGACACTCGTTCATAGGTTTATTTTGTTGGCTCTTTACATTTAACTTCATTAGCTTTGATGTCAATTTCTAAAGAGATTTGGCATTTCATTTCAAACAAATTCTTAGAAGCTGTAGCTTTTAATCGGGAAGCCATGTTAAAAGAACTCACAATATCTGTTATGCTGCTATGTTTACTTCATTTGCTGATCCTTCCTTACATTTTGTTCAGTTTCCCTTTTTCTTTGGGATCAGTTCCAAGTGAATTTCTTGCAGGATTTGCAAGATGGGACTGCTATAGTATATCCCAAGCCAAGTGAAATAAGTTGTTTACGAAGGCAAAAGTTAAAATATTTGGATCACCTTGGTCTTGGCCTCTATTATCCTAATCCATTGCTAGTCCATTTACTTTCCATCCTAAATGTAAAGATTTACAGCTCCATCACGTGGCTTTTGCAGACGACCTTTTTGTTCTGTGTGGTGCTGATCAAGGGTCTTTCTCTACAGTTAAATCTGCTTTAGATGACTTCCACTCCTTCTCTAGTCTTAGTCCTAACCTTCAGAAAAGTGCTGTCTATTATTCCGGAGTGAGCAGCGAACTTAAAGTGATATTGGAAGCTATTCTCCCTATTCCTCAAGGTAACCTTCCAGTCAGGTATTTAGGAGTACCCCTCATTACTTCTCGGCTTTCCTATTCTAATTGTGTTCAACTCAAAGAGAAGATCTTGCAAAGGATAAATAGTTGGACAACTAAGTTGTTATCGTTTGGGGGTCGTTCCCAATTAATTAGCTATGTGTTATGGAGCATGCAAGTGTATTGGTGTTCTATTTTTATCCTTCCTCAAAAGTTGTTAAAAGATATAAAGGGTTTGCTCAGGTCTTTTCTGTGGACAAGAGTTCAGCTTAGGCAAACAGGGGCTAAAATTCAATGGGATTGGGTGTGCACTCCTAAGGATGAAGGCGGATTGGGGTTTAAGCCTCTTAAAATATGGAATAAAGCAACCATGATTAGGCACTTGTGGGCCTTAAGCAAGAAATCTGATTCATTGTGGGTCCAATGGGTTCACTCTTACATCATTAAACACAAGTGTCTTTGGGAGATGAGTATTCCCCAAGACTCTTCTTGGACGACCAGGAAGCTTTTCAAGCTTCGAGAGGTTGTGCAACCCCTTATCAAGTATGTAATCGGCAATGGGAACACTACTTTTCTTTGGCTGGATTATTGGCATGATGCAGACCCTCTCTACAAAGTGTTTGGTGGTAATATAGTTAACCATGTGGGCAGTTCTCTCTTGGCCAAGGTCTCATCTATTGTTCGTGATGGGAATTGGCACTGGCCTAGACAAAGAAACCGAGCAGTTATGAATATTATAAGGAATACTCCGCCAACTTTCAGACCTAATCCAGAAATTGATGATTCTGTGATTTGGATGCCTACTTCCAATGGAAAATTTTCAATTAAGTACCACATTCTCTTTACACTGCATTGTTATTCCAATGACACTTTAAATCACTAACGAGTGTACGGAACACTAAATATTGTTACATGTCTCAATCAACTAAGGTTAGACACTGGTTGATGTACTTTTATGACATCTACAAATTAGGCAATTATATGTTATCCTCATTCTATGTGCTTAAGGAAATATGCAGAAATTTATCTTCCATTTTATTGTGCAATTTAGTCTTTAGACCAGTTTTATAACAGCAAATGCATGGTCCGGAACTATTTTCCATGAGAAATGCTATGTAAATTTTTTAGTGCCATTAAAACTGGCTGTCTTATTTGGTCATTGAATCAGGGGAGCAAGAAATATTCTCCACTTCGACACGCCCAAATATATTGGCATGCCCAAATATAAGCAAACTTAAAGTAGCAAATTCATACTCAATATACTAGCCAAATTAATAAGGTCAACCACACATCATTTAGCAAAATTAAAACAGGCAACACAGGAAACAACTATCAAAGGAAACAGGTAACAAAGGAAACAATAGCTGAAACCCATCATCAAAGTAGCAGAAAAAACCCTTAACTAAAAGCAGAAAAACCCCAAACATCATGTTTAAATTTTCTCTAATTAATACCCAGTAAAATGACCAAAGGGACTTGTTAACATACAATATGGCCGGTCATATACAAAGAGTAAGAGGACAAAGCAGATCTGATGATTGTTAAAAAAATGCTAGTTGGCTCATGAAGTAAATATATAGTACTAAACTTAAAGAAGTAGAACTAATGCGCACTGAACAATTTTTTCGCCGTAGATTGATGCCTTAAATCTGTTGTGGTGTCATGTGATGGAGCTTTTGAGAAGAGACAATAATTTGTTCATGGTAATCAAAGGAAATATTTTCAATCACTGGGTTCATGTGACCCCAGTAATTGTTAAATCGCCACTGCTTTCAACAACAAACAAGGGTACGAATTCATACATGCAGAGCCGAAATTCATACATACAGCACATTCAAGTGCTAACATTAGCACCAATTTCAAACAGCAGCTTCATCAATTTCAAACCCAAAATAGACACAAGAAAAACGAAAATCTGTATGCAGCTATGGAAAGATAATCGGGCTAATTTGAAACTCAACAATAGGCCGAAATCTTGCAACATGCAGTTCTAAATTGAGCCAAAACCAGAAATGCAAAGAAACAAGGAACATGGCTAATTTTATAATGTCAAGGGTCAGACCAATCTTTCTGACAAGGAGACTAAGCCCCTCAATATGGCGCAACACATAGTTAGTATGAATCATCCTCAATGGCTTCCAGTACTTGAACAAGCCAGAGATAGCCATACAGACCAAGCCAAACCAAATGGCCCGACAACAAGCAGCTTCAATCAAAATCACAAGCAAAAGCACATAACACAGATGCAAGAGAGAATTTAAGCTTTGTTGCATTGTATCCCGAAATTATGAGTTTAATCTTCCCATCTCCATCAAATACACCCAACTAAGTTTAAATTTTCACCAACCACTGAAAAACCTAATCTCACAAACCTCATAGGCACTTCCAAGACGGAGGAGAATAACAACCAAAATAAAAGAAAAATAGCATACCTCCGAACCACAGGAAACCGCAACCGTTTGTGTAGACCGAAAACTGGAAGAGAAACCCCGAAGAGAGGAAGACCAAATGGATGAGCAAAACAATAAATCAAGAGAAAATTTAGGTTTTCAGGAATTGGGGATTTATGAAAATCTAGAGAGAGAGAGAGAGAGAGAGGAGCAACCTGATGTGTGGTGGGTGCATCGCCCACCTCTCTCTTATTTCTGTTCAGCCCAGAAATAGAGATGAACTGTGTGGTGATCGGTGGTGGCTGTGTTCCGGTGGCAACGGTTGAAGAAAGGGAAGGGGGTTTCCCTCAAAAGGCGTCGCAGTGTAACATACCTAAGCCATTGCGCGTCGATCTGGAGAGAGTTGTCGATCTGTAGTCTGTAGAGGCGGAGAGAGGGCTTATCAGCTGAGGCCAGAGGAGGAGACGTGTACGTAAAGAGGAGATTCTGGCAAGCAAGAGGACGTCGCAGTGTAACATACCTAAGCAGCGGTGGAGGAGATCGCAGGAGGGCTTTTTTGGTGGAGGAGAATAGGGTTTTGTCGTCTGGGAAGGAGAAGGAAATAAAGATGGAGGGGAAAGAAAAGAGGGAGGGAGGGAAATAAAAGGGGACGTGCGACTTTTTCCCTGCCCGGAACAAAATATGGACCATTTCCGGGGGTTTTTAAGAAACGCGGGGAAGTAAATGCGGGGAATGCCCCTTTTTGTTGTAGTGAGAATAGGACAATGATCAAATAAAGTCCTAGGTAAACCCGAGTTTTAGTCTGTAGTTATCAACCCACTCAGGATGACCAAAAATCTATCAATTCTACTCCATTTCTCACCTTCTTGAGAGTTAGACCATGTGAATTTTCTTCCTAACATTGGAAAGTCAATCAACTCCAAGTCCTCAATAAACTTATAAAAATCTTGCATACCATTATTTCTATTAGAGCAGCCTTGTCTTGCAGAGGGTTTACTGATTTCATTAAAGTCACCACCAATACACCAAGGGTCAGAAAAGGATGATTTTAAGTCTATTAAAGAAGCCCAAACCTTCCTTCTATCCGTAATGCAGAATGGACCATAAACATTAACAAGGACACAATTGAAAGAGTGATTAAGAGTACCTTGCATTATGATGAAATTCCTTGATCCACATGAGTCCAACAAGTTGAAAACTTTCGGGTTCCAGATGCAAAGTAGACCCCCTGCAGAACCAGCTGCTTCAACATCTAAGTGCTCAAAGCTATCTTCCCACCAAACGGATTTGATGAATTCTTTTGTAATGGAGCCTTGCTTACATTCTTGGAAAAAAACTATATATACTCTTCTATCTTTCAGAATTTTCTTTATCCTTCCCCTTTTCTCCTGTTTGCTCAATCCCCTAACATTCCAAGACATAATTTTCATATTCCAAAAAATTAATGCCTTGGATACTTTAGTGTTTGAAGGTGTTAAATCTGGCAGACAACCCTTTCTTTGTTCTGGGCTTCCACGAGATGGAGGCTGAAAGGGCAGCAGCAGCAACTGCTGATCTCAACACTACACACTTGTTCTTATTCTTGCCACCCTTCTGATTAACAGGTTTACCCTTTGAAAGACCTAAAATTTCATCAATTGATTTCCTTTTTTTCTTCCCTTGAACTCCTTTACTTACAGCTTGAATAGGCTCCTGATTGTCCTAAAAAAAGGTCTCTTTGAGGTCCATTTTCATATGCTTCAGTATGATTAACAGCCAGCTCCTCTTCAATAATCTGAGTATTCTCATTAAATTCCTTGTTAACAGTTGTAACCATATTGCTTTCCTTTAATCCCAAATCATTAATGCAGCCGTCCGCTTGAGCAGATTTCAAATCCTCATTAAAACTATCTTTAAGCATCTCACTTCCCATTACTGATGAAGTAAACCCCGAAGTAGAGCTTAGAGAGTCAGCTCGAGCTTCATTAATATTTTGCACGCCAACTGCTTGTAATTGTCTATTTGTGTTACCAATGTAGTGCCTTCTCAGCATCCACTTTGGCAGATTTCTCCCTTTCTCTGGCTCCATGTCAGCAAGCGCTTCCACTTCATTAGAGTTATGTTCCACATCATCATCTTCTCCAACTTTCTTTTCTCTTTCCTTATCCATGAGCAGTTCAGCAGGAGTAGGGAATTTACTGTATGTTATTGTTCTGAATGAGTCTTCTTCTTCCACTTGAACGATAAATTTTCTCCCTTCAACTATCAATTCTATGTTACCCATAATTCTTTGGGATTGCTCAGTAATAATAAGAATTTTACCTTTATCAAATGATTGCTCCTTCAGTTTACATCTACTTGTAAAAATTGACCCCAATGAGTACCAATTTCTTTGAAGGTTGAAATTGACCATGCATTTAACGGCATTCCCAAACATGAAAGCCAAACAAAACGTTCAGTTTTGGGTTGCTCACCATTCCAAGGTTTTATTTCTTCAAACCAATTGGATAGCCATCTTTCTTTTATAGTTGAATCTCTGGACCTTATATCTGGAAATGTGATAACCACAAATCTCCCTCCCATGGCTTTGATTTGGACATTGTGGACTTCTTCCCTGTTGAATATGCATTCCAAATCCATAACCGATAGCAGTTTGCTCATTTTAGCAATGGCACTCCTATAGAGCCAGCCATTACCAATCGGTTGAATATGAATAATTATGCCAGGATCTTGGGTATTTTCCTTTGTAAGAGTACCATTGGCGTTAAAGTTTCTCGCCTCCCCTTGTTTGCTTGATTCTGTGATACCTTTCCTCCTCCAAACTTCTTTTCCTCTCTTCTCATTTGAAATATTCAGGGGTTTCTTGAGCAACGAAGGGTGGGCCTTTATGTTTCTTTTTCCAGAATTGATTGCATGTGCTTTGTTCAACCTCATTTGAGAATTATTTACATCTTCCTTTATTAAAAATCTCGCAAATTTGGCTACCAATTTTCGACCCCAAAACCACCGATTATTTACCTCTGCGATGGCTAGAGTAGCATCCTCCCATCTGTAAAACCTTGCAAATCCAAAGCTTTGACCAGAGATTTTGCTCCTTTTGCTTGGAATGAAGATGTTTCTGATCTTTCCAAACTTGGAGAATAGGTTATAGACCCAGATTTTTTAAATTTGATGGGGTAAATTGTCAACGAAAATGGTTGGAATCATCTGGGGATAAACTCCTTCATTTTGTCTACTTGCTTCCTTTCCCATCTCTTGCTAGTTGGTGATGAAATCTTATCAATTTTCCCGATCTCCTTTAATAATCAAACTACAACCTCAGAAATCCCCAAATCTATCTTGACCTTT
>JADGMU010000904.1:0-38813 GCA_016920895.1 Vaccinium myrtillus
ATCCCCAATTTGATCGACTAAAACCCTAGTTTAGTTATGGTTTTCAAATGTAGAAAAAGGAAACTAGGGCTTGACAGTAGTAGCAGAGATTCGAAACTATACCTTTTTCTGTCGAGTCGTCGACCACATCGCTACTCTCTCTCTCTCTCTCTCTCTCTCTCTCACTCCAGATCTTTCGATTTATGTTCGCGATCTATGGTTGGTGCTACAGTTGGGAGAAAGTGCCGTGGTCGACGAGCTCCATAGCAGTGATGAGAAGACGTGTAAAAAGTCACGCGACTAACAGCGCGTGTAAATGACGGATGAATTATGACTGTCCGTATGTGGTGGGAAGTGTTAAAAGGAGAATCAGAAAGTGGCGCGTACTTCGTGACCACTGCCTACTGGGAAAGTGGTGTTTAAAAAGGGAAGTTACCGGTTATTGCCTGGCAAAGCTGTGTCTAAGAGCGCAAGTTACTGGTTATTGCCGGTGATTGGGTTGGGAAATGGACCAAGGTTCGGGCTTGGCTTCGAAGGCCCATGTGAATACTGTTTCACATTTTAAAAGCAAAAATGTTACAGAAAAGATTTGCAGAGAATCACGCGGGGAATGCCTCAGTACAGATCCCGAACGACTAATTTGAGCCGTTTAAGAATTTTAGAACCACATTTTGAGTAGGCCCGTCAAAAACCAGCTCCATCCGATATGTTTAGATGTTCGATCCAAACTTTCACTTTTTCTTTTTTCATCCGAGCCATTTAAAAATGAAAGTTTGGATCAAGCATCCACACATATCGGACGGAGCTGATTTCTCGTAAGCCCACTCGAAATGTGTTTTTAAAATTGTTGAGCGGCTCAGATCAACAGTTTGGGATCCGTACTGAGCCCCGTAGGACCTTCTTTGCGTGATTCTTTGCAAATCTTCCTTGCACATATCATTTTTATTTTAAAAGGGAGTTCCGACTGGCCGGCCCACTTTTGTGAGTCTTCTCCCATCTAAATCCACCACGTTCCACCTCTATTCATTGAATCCCTTTTCACGCGTGCATTAAAATTCTCTCTCCCCACTATTAGTGCGTCATCATTACTCTCTTTTTCTCTCTCTTCTCCGCTTTTTGGCTCTCACGTGCAGCTCTAGAGCTAATGCTTTTTTTAATTCTCTCTCTACTACTGTATGTCAGAAATGTACATTGAATACAAGTACATCAAACCTCTTTTTGATTTAAGATTTTAAAATAAAATAACTTTTGTTATATACATTTATTTTTTAAAACTTTAAAAATTTATAACTTTTGTTGTGCATATCAAAAAAAATTTAAAATATATATTTGAAATTTACTCAATGAGATCTTTGAAACAAGATCCATTTTGGATATAAAATTGTGTACATGTAAAAAAAATTATTTTATACACATTAATTAGGAAGTTATAACCATTTTGAGAAATTCACACCCTCCAAATTAAAAAGAATTCATACATCACAACTCACTCTCCAAAATACACAATTCGCACCCCAAAAAGAAAGAATCCACACCCTTCAAATGCAGAATAACCAAGAGATGAACCAACAATTGCTAAGAACTAAACCACAGAAAACAACAAATAAGGAACAATAACAAACAGATACACCGCAAAAAACAACATATAAGCCATAATAACAAATAGATAAATCAGACTTGCTAAGAACTAAATCACTGAAACCAACATATGAGGCCCAGTAACAAACAAATAAATCAAAAAAGACAACATCTAAGCCACAATAACAAACAAATAAACTACAAAAAATAACATAGAAGCCACAAAAACCCAATAGATAAACTATTTTGGCTAATATACACACATAAAACCAACATATGTAAGGCACATGACAAACGGATATACAACATAATCACAGATATAAAACACATATAAGTCACAATAACCAACAGATAAACTATTTTGGCTAATATATACCCATAAAACAAACATGTAACACACAATGAGAAACAGATAAACCACAAAAAACAACATATAAGCCACAATAACCAACAACTCTCCGTATTGAACAGATAAGAAATATCTGCCAAAAACAACTCTCTGTATTGTAAAAAAAATAGAACAGATATACCATTTCTACTAAAAACTCTGCTCAGTCTGCTTGGTATTACAAAACAAGAAACAAATAAGAAATATCTGTCAAAAACAACTCTCTGCATTGAACAGATAAGAAATATCTTTAAGAAAACAACTCTCTCTATTGTAAAAAAATAAAATAAACTCTCTCTCTCTATCTCTTCACCTCCCTCTCTCCCCTACCCAGATCTGCTCCACCTTGGCTATTACCCTCCTCTATCTCTCTCTCTCTATCTCTCTCCTCCCGTCTATTACCCTCCTCCCCCAGGCTCTTCTCTCTCCTCCCGTTGCCTTGCCTCCTTTGCAGTTACCTCCCCTCCGATCCTCTCCTCTCTGTCCGCGACTTTGGTGGCGGGTAGTTGCGAGGATCGTCGCTCCTCCCTCCGGTTCACTCTTGAGTGTTTCTCCGGCTTCGCTTAACTACTTGGGTGGACTCTCGGACGTCGGTTGTCGCAGTGGTAGACCCATGTATTCTCTTTGATTTTTGCGTTTGGTGTTGGCGGATTGCGGTTTCCTGGAGTGGGCGGTCGAGATGTTCTCCGGTGTTGCAGCTGGGTCTTGCTCCCGAAAGCCGGTGATGCTGGTTTGTAGCAGCGACATGTCTCTCTTCAGGTGGTTGTTGTTCGGCGGGCTTTGGTTGCTGTTTGGTGACTCGTTGGAGGATTGCAGCGTGGGTTTTTTTTATTTTTTTGCAGGATGCTAAGGATGATGATGGTCGGCGGCGGATGGATGGTGGTGACAATCAGGCGGTTGTGATGGCAGCTCTGGTGGTCGTTGTTCGCTGCATAGGGTTCCTTGTTATGCACTTGGCCCATTTGCAGATTGTAATGTTTTTTCTGGGTTTTCAAACCTTTTGGGGTGTGGGCTTCGGCCTTGGTTTTCTCATTTGGCTTATTGCCAACCGTGTGGTCTTGTTTCCCTTTAATCTTTGTACCATTCCAAAGATTAATACAATTATTTTTTGCTGTTCAAAAGATAAAATAAAAAATAGAACAAATATACCATTCCTACCAAAAACTCTAAATTATTTTTTGCGCATATTTTTATATTCACTATGAGTCTTGTTTAATAAATCTCGTCGAGTAGGTTCTAAAAATATAAATTTATTAAAAATAGCTATGTGAAATAAAACTTATAAACATTTAAAGTTTTAAAAGATATAAAACGGGGGGCGACACACGTGTGAGGACTTTTGTTGAAGTGAAAGACATTAAAGTGCTTGGATGGGACAAAACTCCAAAAACGAGACCGGCTTGGAATTTCCCGTTTTAAAGGATACATTAAAGAACATTCCAAAATCATCATCAAATTATTTTGAAAACTTGGACCTCGAGCATTTCCAATCCTGACCCTTTTTTTAATTCATATTTTTGATAAAAATTTGGGTTAAATTTTTATTTGGATGTGTCTTCTTCAATGCTAAACTTAATTTTTTCCCACCTAAATCTAATGTTTTAGATGTTTTCCCTCCAAAATATAGGTCAAAAAGACACATTTCTAAAATACGAACTCATAAGAAAAGAAAATGAGATATCGAGAAGAAAAGATATGGATTAAGGTTTCTTTAAATTAATATGCAATGAGATCTCGTTTATTCTGGTAAATTTATGGGCCGAAAAATATGCAATCACACTTTAAATGTAAGATGACAAATGTAACAGTGTTAATCTCAGTACTACTTCAACTACATTTTCTATCCTACAAGATCATGTATACATTCACAATCAATTAAGTCAAACAAACAGGACCATAGCATAAAAAAATCGTTGGAAATTTTCTTTGCATATTGTTTCTTCTTCTTCCTCCTAAACCCTATTGCTTCCTCCTCCTTCTTCTTGGATTATGATATTGGATCAAGGATAATGATAATTAAAACAAAGCATTTATGACTCTTTATGAGACTAATAATTCTCCATTTTTTACTCTTTATGAGATTTCACATTGTGCCCAAATTAACGAGCGCCCTAAATTGAAAAAACTGGTTTTTTGGTTTTTTACATTTTGTCTTTATTCAAAAAAAAATTGCATTTGTTAGTTTTCGGTCGATTTTTTGTGGTTTCTTGGCTTGTCTCGACGAGAGGAATCTAAAAAGTATAAAATTGTTAGCCAAACTTAAATTTTTGTGAATAAAGACGAAAAATAATCTAAAAAACTACTTTATTTTGGTTTATTTTCAGCTTTATTAAAAAAACTATTACTTTTGACCATAATTTAATACTCTTTGGATTCGTCTCGACGAGATTAATCCAGAAATCACAAAATCTTGACGCAAAAGTAATAAATGCAAAAAAAAATTGAATAAGGACAAAACAAAAAAAAACCAAAAAACCAGTTTTTTCAATTTAGCCAAATCAGGAGGCCGGCTGCCTCTTAATTATTTTATTATTTCTACTACATGGTTAAGTTTTGTTTATAAAAATTATGAACTCATATTCCTTCAAATTGTGTAAAAATTATTAACACAGGTCCCCTTAAAATTGTGTTAGTAGTATATAAAGATAATATGTAGTTATTAATTTATGAATATATGTAATTCCGCCACTACGTTAAGAATTTTGTGTCTGCCACGGCCTTTTGGTATATAGCCTCCACTTTATATATTGAATTTTAGAGGACTCCACACCTGTGTGACTTGTCCATGTAATTCAAACATTCTTTTGCCGACGCTACTACAAAAAGGTAATAAGATCACGCTTCAAAAATAAGAAAGATCTCAGTTTTTGTAAAAACGTGATAAAAAAATAAGAGTTAGATTTTTTATCACGGTTAAGTACATGAACCAAGATGAAAGACAGTTCTAATCTCGATCATCTATAAAAAGTGATTGAAAATGGAAATAAAATTAAGCTTTAATCTCAGTCATTTAAAAAGTGTGATTGTAAGTAAAAGTTTTAATCTCAGTCATTTAAAAAGTGTGATTGTAAGTAAGATGAGATAATTTTATTTTTATTTTTAATCACGTTTTATAGATGACCGAGATTAAAACTATATTTCATCTCGGTTTACCGTGATAAAAAAATCTAACTCTAATTTTTTATCACGTTTTTACAAAAACTGAGATATTTGTTATTTTTTCTGTCTTGTTAAAGAAAGCTCATAATGTGATGGACATGGGAGAACAGTTGTGAGTAAAATTTTATGGGGAGAAAAGTTTCAATTTGATGAAAATTATTGAGTTGGAGGATCATAATTATACTGAGAAAAAGAAGAGAGATTTAGATGCTTTGATGGAAGGAAATTTTGCTGAATTAGAAGATGGGACATTCCTTTTAAACCAAAAAAAAAATTATTGTCAGAAACTCATAGAATATGTGTTTAAACAAAAAAAATATCTTTGTAACAAAAAAAATAAACTTTCTCAAACAAGCTAGGAAACTATAAGAGCACATAAAGCCTAGAAAATCATAGTCAATGCTCAAGAAACTAATATGGGCAAGTGAAAGACCTACAAAAACTACTATATATATATATATATATATATATATATATATATATATATATATATATATATATATATATATATTAAATAGTTCAACAACATAATGAAATGCATAATTGGTGGGGTGGATAGATGTTAGTTGTCTTGTGCAAGAGGTCAAAGGATTAAATTTGGATAGAAGCTTGGTTTGCAAGGTAAGGCAATTTTTGGACACTATTAGTGAGAATTTTTTTTTTCATCACGGTTTTTTCATTTTTTAATCATGGTTTTACTAAAAACTGAGATCTTTTCTCTGTAAACAATCATGGTTTTTAGGCAAAACTGAGATGTTATCACAATTTTTTTTTTTATGGTTTTAATCACAGTTTTTCATGAGTTTTCATCACGGTCTAGAACCGTGATTGAAAGATGGGGACTTTTAATCACACTAGGTTAGATCACGGTTTTTCGACCGAGATTAAAAGTGAAAGATCACACCAAATGATTGTGATCTTTATGCCTTTTTATAGTTGTGCGAAAAGAAACCATAATTAGAAATTTATATATGCAAAGGAAACATATGCAAGGAGGGTATGCATGTTACTAATATTTTTCAATTGTATACCATAACATTACCATTTAAAGAGAGAAATTCTCTAAAAGTGGGTGTTGGTTGGATGGAGATTATCAGCTGCCCAAGTCAAAGTTTTAACCATGACAAATTTTCTACACATAAGATTTGTCTTAAGATTCTCTAAAAATTTATTATCTCGTGTTTCAATTTTTCCTAGTTCCACAAATATTTGTTTGTCATTCATCATTCCTAATCTATTACGTACATGGGGAGGGGGTGTATCACACAAATTTCGAGTCTGCGAAAAACACGGAAAGATGTTGACCAAAATCGATTTTATTGATGTATGAAAATTTAGGGTTTACAATCTCTGTAACAATTTCTAATGAAAGAAAATAATCATGTGATTCTTCTCTTCAGGAGTTTGATTCAAGGGCTTGGTGCTTGTTCTCGAATTGAACGGCAAGATCTTCGTTGGTCTTTGCGAAGATGACGGCGAATTTGACAGATTTTGATTTTAGGGCTTTGAAGCTTCTTCTCAAGTTGATTTGCTTGATCTTCTTCAATTTTGTTGGAAAAAGATGACAAATTTGTGACTCTTGACTTGAGGGCTGTGGAGCTTCTTCTCAAATCGGTCTTTGAGATCTTCTTCAATTTGGTTGAAGGAGAGACAGATTTGCAGATGTTGATTTGAGGGCTTTGGAGCTTGGTCTCAAATTGGAATTTGATATCTTCTTCAATTTGGTAGAAGTAGATTGATGACTTGTGGATTTGGCTTGAGCATTCTTCAGAGCTTTGAAGCATTAATCTGAAGAGGCGTCTTAGTTGTTGTGAACTTGAATGTTCTTCACAACTTTGAAGCTTTGATTTGAAGAACCATCTTGCTTGATGTGGGCTCGTACAATTCCGAAGGGCTTTGGAGGCTTTGATCTTTAGACGTCTGGAGCTTGGATGCTTGAATGTGTGTTTTACTTCAAGGAATTCTGAAGGGCTTTTAGGCTTGATCTTCAGAGCTATAAGGCTTGAATGTCTGACTTCAAGGAATTTTGAAGGGCTTTCAGGCTTGATCTTCAGAGTTGTTGAAGCTTCAATGTCTTGATCCCCTCAAGGAGTTCTGAAGGGCTTTGAGGCTTGATCTTCAGAGCTCTTGAGCTTGAATTCTTGAAGACTTGAAGAAATTCTGAAGGGCTTTGAAGCTTGATCTTCAGAATTGTTGAAGCTTCAATGTCTAGATCTCCAAAATATGAGAGAGAGCACCTCTATTTATAGGGATGTGGGATGGAGAGTTTATGGAAGACTGCAATTCTTTCCATAGTCATCTCTTTAATTATTTCCTTTTTTTTTTTTTTTTGAACGGCAAAAAAGATTTTATTAATCATTGGAAACGAATTACAAAGATTAAAGGGATCCGAGAAAACGGCATCAAAACGCAAGGAGACATCCCCTCCAAGCGACTATCATATGCCCTCAAGAACCCAAGGGGAGATAACATGGTCAACAAGAGGTCAACCAAAACACAAATACAACCCAAAACTAATACAAGATGCAGCAACCATAAAGAAATACAGGCCTTGAACAAACTGCACCCAAGAGAAACACCATAATCAACAAAATCAACATCAACAGCTAGCACCATACGACATCCACAACACCAAAGAGAATACGAACACTAGCAGATAGAACCATCAGAGTTGAACCAATAATAAAAGACCTCTCCAACACCTTTCAACACCAGCAGACAGCAACCATCTGTAGACACCCCAATTTTGAACCCAAGATGCGCTCGAGCATTTTCGATGATGAAACGGACCAATCATGATTACCCGGAACTTGTGAGTTTGACTTGAACTTGACCAAAATCAACCAAATACCACCTCAAGCAACCTAAACAGCTCAAACCAACCCAAACAGTGTTGAACCAAGCCAAGCCAGCAACTTGCCATCAAGCACCTTGAGCGCTCAAGCCCCTGGCTTTGAGCGCTCAACCCAGGGAAAGCACCTTGAGCGTTCAAGCCCACGGCTTTAAGCGCTCAACCCTGGTCCAGTCAGCAACCTGCAGAATATCTAATCATGAGATTTTCTGCATGGGGAGCGTCTGGGGTGATCTTATACGATCCTCTTGTGTATAATACACCCCACTAACCGCAGAAATACACCAAAAATACTCCCAAAATACCAAAACCCACTTCCTCTCCCTCCTCTCTTCCCTCCCACTCACTCTATAAAACCCACTATCCACCCCCGGTTTGAGAGGTTGGCAATTCTCACACTCTAGCTCCCAAACTCCTCCAGAAATTCGATCATCCCTTTCTCTCTCCAGGAAACCACTCAACTGTTACCAAAACCATCGGCAAAACCACTTTTCAAATCCCAAATTCATCCTTTGATCATCATCCAACCACATACATTGTCCAATTCGTCCAGATTATAGACCAAAACCATCCACAATCATCATCCCCAAGCCCAGAACCAAGCCCAAACTTCAAGCATTTCAGAAAGGTAGTCGAAATGTGAAAACCTCACTGTTTTTTTGGTTCTTCTGAGGAAGACCAGTGTGTTCAAGCAAGTTTTTCTTACTTGAATTGAACTCACAGAGGTCTAAACATTGTTCTTAAACACTTTTTCAATCTGCAGTTGCACGGGGGTTGAGCGCTCAAGCCTCTGGCCTTGAGCGCTCAAGCCTCGTTCTGGACAGTTTTTGTTTTGCCAGTTTTTGTGCCATCTCTCGGCTTTGATCATTATTTAATGGTTACCTTTGTTCATGATATTCTTAAAACAGTCTACCTTTGTTTCCAAAACACATGCATGAACATTAGCTAACCACATTATGATGATCAAAAATCAATATCTCATTTAAAATTCCATTTTAAATGCAAAACAGTGACTGGATCTTCTTTATTTACCTTTGTTCTAAATGTTTAAGATCCTGAGAATCATCGAACATCCCTTTCTAAGCCAGAAATCAGAAAGTCAGATTATGGCTTGAGCGCTCAAGTTCACTCACTTGGGCGCTCAAGCTGTTCTTGGGCATTTTGTTGTTTCAATGATGGATCCTGATTCAGTGTGCTTCCAGTGTGTGTGAGTTGTTATTATTGTGTTCATAATCTGGATTCCTTCCTCGTTCCTCTATTTTCAAAACATTTCCTTATTAACTCGTTGAAATCATGCCCTTTTCATCTTTCTTTGAGGGATCAATCAGTTTATTCTTACTTGTTTCTCTTGAAAAGTCCTTAATCAGTGATCGATCTCAAAAGAAGTCGTAAAAAGGTGAAATTTCATAGAGGCTAAGACCTGGTTTGAGCGCTCGACCCGTATGCCTTGAGCGCTCAAACTGGTTTGAAGAGGTTGAGCGCTCAAGCCTTGGTCTCTGAGCGCTCAACCCCTATTCTGGAATCCAGTTTGTGAAACAGTTTGCTGGGGTTTCGCGTTCGCATTTTCTGAGATTGTTGTACGGTTTCTGTAATTTCTCATTTTCTGTAAATATTTGTAACAATTTTATTTGTTGTTATCATCTCCACTCATGTAAATCATCAAGCACAAGCATCCACTTTAAGTATATCTTTTATGTTTTTATTGTTTATGTGATTCCCATCCCCAACCTCCCTATTTTCATGAACAAGTTGAATTTCAAATATTTTCAAAATCCCACAAAATGTCGAGTAGAGACCGGTTCACGGACCGGGCGAGAGGGGTGCCGTAAAACCCTTCCCCTCTCGTAACCAAACCCCCGAATCCGAGAAATCTTTGGTTTTACTAAGATCAGTGAAATCCTTTTCAAATGGGTAACGAGTCATCTTTTTATCGGTTTCTCGGGTTCGGACCTAAAATCCGGGTGGCGACTCAAACAATCAATCTTTTCGAACGCGAACCGCACCGAATTCCAGTGGGCCGTCCACACCATCAGTGATCACGGTTTTAGATAACACCAACACCAAACTTTAATCACAGAAAAATTAGATCAGCAAGAGCATATATCTTGAAATAGCTTAAAAACTTCAGCAGCTTCAATAGAATCTGATTCCACAAGACTCCAATAAGCTGAAAAATTGTGGCTTTCATAAGCACAATAGACCACCTACTACAACATCAAGAAATTCAAGCCAATTATCGATCAGAAGCTTTTGATTCTACCCCTTATCTCCTATTTACTCAGCCCCCAAACAAACCAAGATGAAATTATCATGAATATAAAGGAGATAGGGCCTGAGGATGGACACAATAATTAAGTAAAAATTAAAGGAGGCATTCTGCCCTTCCCTTATCCTTCGCTTCTAACTCAGCAATCTTGCTAATAACTTCGTGTTCATCACCATCATAGTTAATCCCATGCATCTTATTGATTGCCCAAATGGCTTGTGCTTCGTCCAAAAGAATTCTATTTCTGTTGCTTATACCCTCAGATGAGACTGATGCTGATAAAGCTGTTGCTGCAACAGCAGACCTTAAGATAACACATTTGTTCTTGTTTCTACCCCCTCCTCTTGTGTTGGTGCATACAGGTTTAATTTTAGAGAAGCCAAGGATATCATTAATGGTTTTTCTTTTTTTCTTACCTTGCAAACTCTTCACTGCAGAATGAATATGGGCATGGTTTGAGACAAGATGGTCCACCTCCTTTGATGTGATTTCAACCCCCTCGATATTCTCCTGAGAGAAAGCATTAATATCCTTGATATTCTCTTCAACAAATTCTTTATTGACTGGGCCAACGAAACAAGAGCCATTCCCCAGGTTTTGAGTTTCCATGATAACAGTGGTTGAAGTTTCATCATTAAGCCTCATTTCTCTACCAAAAGATTGGTCAGAATTTGGATTACCCACATTCTTTTCATATCCCACCACTGAAGTTCCTATCCCCAATGAAGAACCTAATGAATCCATTATAGCCGCCTCATCATTATTCTGCACATTGTTAGTTGGGTTTGTCTCCATTTTGTTTTCTTCCACATAAGATTTTGTTGCTTCATTAATAGCATCTGACATTAATGTCTTTCCACCTGCCCCAGCATGCTGAGTAGAGTGGCTCAATGTGATTTTTCCAATATCCTTGTTGGCTTCTTTGTCAGCATCATTGCTAGCAATTCTTGACCATGTCATCCACTAGATTTTCAGCATCATCCTTGTTGTAATCCTTGTCATAATCCTCTCTCTCCACGTCATCATCTTCTCCACCAGATTCTGTACTACCAGTCTTCTTCCTTTGTTGCACAATTCTGAAAGTACTTTCTTCCTCAATTCTAATCACATATTTAGATCCTTCAACTATCAACTGCATTTTGCCCTTGATGGGGTTTGGATTTTCCGTTGCAATAAGAAATCTTCCTTTTTCAAATGACTTTTCCTTTAAAGTATTCACATCTACTTCAATGAAATGCCCCCATCTGCTACCAATAGATCTGAATGTTGATACGGACCAAACATTAAGGGGCATTCCATAACAGTTAACCCAAACAAATCTCTCTTCTTTGGCTGACTCACCATTCCATGGTTTCACTTCCTCAAACCAGCAATGAAGCCATTTTTCATTGATTGCTCTTTCTCTTGCTACTTCACTAGAGAATGTTAGAACAAAATATCTTCCTCCTATAGCTTTTATTTGGACATCTTTCGTTGTTGAACATTTCTTCCATCTCCTGAGCTGCTACTAATCTCTTTATCTTGCCAATGACACTTCTAAGAAGCCAGTCGTTACCCGTAGGCTGTATATGAATTCTTTCAGCTATAGCTTCCTCCTCCAAAGGGTTCTCTCCATATCCTGTTATTATATGTTTGTGGTTACTTCCTTCAGCTTGGTGACTAGATTTTGCTTGACACTTTCTCCTCCATACCTCTGTACCTCTCTTCTCCACTTCAAATCTTGCCTTCTTAACTAGAATTCTATGCTTCCTAATCTCATCCCATTTGCTCTAAAGATGGCCATTTCAGAGGATATTGGACAATCGTACTTAACAAAGGCAAATCTGCTGCCCCTTTTGCTTCTTTTGATTGGTATGTATGTTTCTTTGACAGCTCCATAATCATTAAATATTCTAACCAGCCATCTTCTGTCCATATTTTCTGGGATGTTATCAATAAACAGAGTGAAAAGTCTTTGATGCTTACTGCTATCATCTTGGTTTCTCTGGTTTCTTCCCCAGTTGTTTTCTTCATGAATCCAGCTTTCTTGAAATATTTGCTTACCTTCTCTCTGTTTGTTTTGTGGCAGGTTCCACTGTGGCTGAGAGTTCCATGGTTGAGTAGTTTTCTGTGGGTGAAATCCTTGTGAAAGTTGAAATCTCCATGGAAATCAAAATCTCCATTCTCTCTCTTTCTCTCTCTCCATGGAAATCGAAATCTCCATCCATGTGCATGTTGGTTTCTCTGGTTTCTGCCCCAGTTTCTCTCTCTTACTCTCTCCATACTATTCCATCTCCACTCTGCTCATACTTGACTAGTGATTTTATTAATTCGAAGATACAAACTAGTGAAATAATGAGCTAATTTAAAATCAGATGTCCGGGCTAACTTGTACACCTCATCTAACTTCGGGATTTTGAAGGAAAATAATTAGAATTTTATAAATATCTTTCTTCTTATTTATTTTAAGAAAGATAATTATATAAAATGAGATATAGAATTTATTTTACCAAGTGGCATAATTTGATTGGTCAGATTTGATAAATAAATAACTGTGTCATTTTGACATGTGGCACCATTTAATTGGTCCTTTCACATATCTCAGACTTTTGACTTGTAGACACGTGGCAATATTTGATTGGCCACTTATTGTGCTCAGACTTTTGACCTACGGACACTTGGCAGCATTGGATTGGCTTGTCTGCAAAATTTTGATTTTGACTTGTGGGACACTTGGCAACATTTAATTAGCCAATTTGTGTGCCCTAGCAACACATGGCAGCTTGTGATAGGCCAGAAAATTTACGTGTCTACAGATGCCCCCTCGAGAGATGCTCACGCTTGAAGGTGAGTGAGTCTCGAATTGTTGCCAAATTTTTGGATGACTGAGCTCGAAATTGAAACTGCCTCCGTACCCAAGATGGGATCAAGTCAAACGTAGTTCATAAAATTTTTGTTTGTTTGTTTTTTTTTTGGATTCGCCGACCACAGTTTAAACTCATGCGGGCGAGGAGTAACATGTAGTTTAGGCTCTTGCGTCATGGAGTGGTAGAATCTTCAAATTTTCGATGATGGCAGACAGTTTATGCTCTTATCCAGGAGAATGTTTGAATTTGATATGCTTTGAGGATTAACTTGCTGAGTTGGTGGAGCTATGAGGCTTGAAGGCTCAGAGACTGTCGTGATCAAGTATGACGTTGCTTCATCTTCATCCTCGTCGTAGTAGTACTTCGATTTTGGTGAACCAACAGAAGAATCAGACTCTTCGGAGGAAGGCTCTCCTTTTGCTTTTAATTCACTTGAAGAATAGTTTTCTTGGCGCCATTCATCTTGCCACTCTGGATCACCGTCGTCTTCCTTTTTAGAAATTGCGACTGTAAGCTCCATGTCATGAGCTCGTGTGGCCAATTCTTCAAAAGTCTTTGGTTTTATGCCTTCCAAAATGTATTGACGGCTACAACACATTCCTTTGGTGCACATCTCAATGGCCGAGGCTTCTGATATGCGATCTTCGCAATTAAGACTCAAGCTTCTCCATCTATTGATGTAGTCAATGACCGACTCATCTTCTTGTTGAAGAGTGTTGCTAAGTTCAGTCATATTGACAATGTGCCGTGTGCTGAAAAACCTATTGAGGAAATCCCGCTGCAATTGGTCCCAACTGTCTATTGAATTCGGCTCCAAGTCTATGTACCAGTCAAAAGCGTAACCTTTTAATGATCATACAAATTGTTTGACGAGCAAATCTCCATCTGTTCCAGCACTGCTACATGTCTCTACGAAGTGTGCAACATGTTGTTTGGGATTGCCCATTCCATCGAATTGCAGAAATTTTGGAGGCTGATAATTTTCCGGCATCATCAGTTATTCTATCCTCCGCGTGTATGGCTTAGTGTATGACCGGAAGATTTGAGAACTGCTTGCATCCTTTTCAGCAATTGCCCCCACGATGAATTCCTTCAATTGATCAACAGGGATCAATCCATTATTTGAGACTTGAATTTTGTTACTTGAAGTCTCTGAGTTTGTTGAGACGTTGAGTACATTGTGTGAAATACCTTCGCGTGAAACTAAGAAAAATTCTTCTGGAGTAGCTTCTTGCGTGGTTTTGACGACTTCTTCTTGAGCAGCTTCAGGCGTAGTTTTGAGAACTTCATGTGGAGTTTCTTCAGTAATAGATTTAGACGAATTTTCCGCACTACACCTTGACATTCTCACTTGATCCACCTTATCTGAAAGCTCTTTAAGTTGAGTTTTTTGTCGTTGATCATGCTTCACAAGCTTTTCAAGAGTCTTGGTCAATGCTGCAATTTGTTCCTCAAGAGTAGATGATTGCACCATCATGACTAGCATGACTTTTTCATCAGAGTAACCGGGAGACTTGAAGTGTAGATCTTCACAAGGAGTGGGAAGTACAGATTTGTTGCTTTTTGTCGACCTTTGGAAGATGGATGGTTGCATGAACGCTTGTTCACCCATCGAGAGGTCGACTTCTTTTGCCCTCAACACGCTTGGGAGGATGTACGATTTGCTTGGTGTTGTGGATGATGCACTCTTATTTTCTCCAGACATATTTGATAATATGTGCAAGCTTCAAAGTTGATTTGGAAAGAGATGAGATGAGAGGCAGAGACTGTCCCACTGGGCGTGCCAAAATTTGTATCACACAAATTTCGAGTCTGCGAAAAAGACGGAAAGATGTTGACCAAAATCGATTTTATTGATGTATGAAAATTTAGGGTTTACAATCTTTGTAACAATTTCTAATGAAAGAAAATAATCATCTGATTCTTCTCTTCAAGAGTTTGATTCGAGGGCTTGGTGCTTGTTCTCGAATTGAACGGCGAGATCTTCGTTGGTCTTTGCGAAGATGACGACGAATTTGACGGATTTTGACTTGAGGGCTTTGAGGCTTCTTCTCAAGTTGATTTGCTTGATCTTCTTCAATTTTGTTGGAAAAAGATGACAAATTTGTGACCGTTGACTTGAGGGCTGTGGAGCTTCTTCTCATATCGGTCTTTGAGATCATCTTCAATTTGGTTGAAGGAGAGACAGATTTGCAGATGTTGATTTGAGGGCTTTGGAGTTTGGTCTCAAATTGGAATTTGATATCTTCTTCAATTTGGTAGAAGTAGATTGATGACTTGTGGATTTGGCTTGAGCGTTCTTCAGAGCTTTGAAGCTTTAATCTGAAGAGGCGTCTTAGTTGTTGTGAACTTGAATGTTCTTCACAGCTTTGAAGCTTTGATTTGAAGAACCGTCTTGCTTGATGCGGGCTTGTACAATTCTGAAGGGCTTTGGAGGCTTTGATCTTTAGACGCCTGGAGCTTGGATGCTTGAATGTGTGTTTTACTTCAAGGAATTCTGAAGGGCTTTAAGGCTTGATCTTCAGAGCTCTAGGGCTTGAATGTCTGACTTCAAGGAATTTTGAAGGGCTTTTAGGCTTGATCTTCAGAGTTGTTGAAGCTTCAATGTCTTGATCCCCTCAAGGAGTTCTGAAGGGCTTTGAAGCTTGATCTTCAAAGCTCTTGAGCTTGAATGCTTGAAGACTTGAACAAATTCTGAAGGGCTTTGAAGCTTGATCTTTAGAATTGTTTAAGCTTCAATGTCTAGATCTCCAAAATATGAGAGAGAGAACCTCTATTTATAAGGATGTGGGATGATAAACCGTGACGAAATTCTGGTGACGAAATTAATTTTTGTCTCCTAAATGACTATTTTGAGAGGAAAAATATAATTCGTCTCTAATTGGGTGGATAAACAAAAATAAAGGTGATGAAATTTTATTTCGTCTCTAAGCTTGTGGAAGAATGGAATTTTTGGTGACGAAAATATTTTTTTCCTCACTAATATGTTCCCTCCACATCCTCCCCAGGAGAGCAAACCAATAGAAGACAAAAATATTCCTCACAAAAGAGAAGACTTTGGGCCAGGAAATTTTTTTCGTCACCCATTTACTCTATTTTTTTTGGCGGGCCTGAAAGTGTATCTGGAGGGAAATGAAACTATAGGAGAGGAATTGTTTTGTCACCGAATCTATGGGCCCAACCCAACCATAGTTGAATTTCTAACTCTGAATAAGTTAGCTTCCTAACTCTCTCTCTCTCTCTCTCTCTCTCATCCTTGTTTATTTAATCATTTTCTTATTTCATTAACAAATATTTTTTTTTTGTTTGATCAATTGTGTAGCGATAGCTCCCCCGTTTTTAATAAAATTCTTCTTTGCTGATCAAAAAAAAAATTGTGCATTGATATCTGATTAACTTATTTTTTGTATGAAATTAATTATGTACTCTTTAATATGTAAAAGTAGATGGTTTCGATTGAAAAAAATGACTCAAGTGTGGGGTCGAGTCTTGCAATCTAAAAAAATGACCCGACGAACTTCGATTTTGGTGACAATGACGAGATGTGAAATGCCAACGGTTTAAATCGACGCTTGTAAATATGGAGTTTGTAATTACATTTAAAATATATACGTTAAATGTAATTTATAACAAACTATTAAACCAGATTAAAAAAACTGATTTGTATAGTATAACCAAGATTAAAAAAAGAAAATTTATAAAAAGGCTTATATTAAAAAAGAAAATTTATTAAAAATATGATATTAGTAGGTGTTTGTATAATGGGTGTTCAAATGGGGAGCATAAACAATGGGAATAAAAAAAAAACTTATTTTTATAGTATAAACTGGTTTTAAAAAAAATTATTAAAAGGCGTTTGTTAAAAAAGAAATTTTTTTCTTCCAAAAAGAAAAAATGTATATTTAAAAATATATTAGTTGGTGTTTGTATAATGGGTGTTCAAATGGGGAGTGTAAAACAATTGGAATAAAAAAAATTATTTGTATATTATAAACTCGATTAAAAAAATTATTAAAAGGCTTTTGTTAAAAAAGAAAATTTTTTGTGTTAAAAAATAATTTTTTTTTATTAAAGTAGTGATATTAGTAGGTGTTTGTATAAGTATAAAATTTATAAAAAAATGATATTAGTAGGGGTTTGTATCAGAATAATCCGGTTTTTATAGAATAAATATTAAAAAGGTGCCTAAATGGCACAAGTGGTGGCCTAGCTCAGCTGTTTCGTGCGCGCGCGCACACAAGTGAGGTCTCCGGTTCGATTCCTAGGAGGAGCAAAATTCTCAATTTTCAGCTGCCACGCGTGCTGACACGCCAGCGACACGTAGGTGCCACACGTGCGCCAGTCGGGTGACACGTAGGCGCCACGCGGTAACATGTCAGCGCCAGGCGGGGGTAGTACCTGTAATTTTACGGTGACAAAAAATTTTGTCACCTAAGTAGTTTCCTTCATCAATTTCTAGTCACGGTTAGTGACGAAACTAGTGAGTGGGTGACAAATAATTTGAAAATTGGTGACGAAAAACTTCGTCTCCAAAATTTACTGTAGGTGACGAAACAATAATTTCGTCACCAGGTGACTTTCGGAGACAACCTATAGGTGGCAAAACTATTTTTCGTCACCAAGACTATCAGAGACAAAAACCATGCATTTCATGACGATTTCATTAGTCTCCAAAGACCTAATTTTTTGTAGTGGTTTATGGAAGACTGCAATTTTTTCCATAGTCATCTCTTTAATTATTTTCTTATTTCATTTAAAGGAAAATAATTAGAATTTTATAAATATCTTTCTTCTTATTTATTTTAAGAAAGATAATTATATAAAATGAGATATAGAATTTATTTTACCAAGTGGCGTAATTTGATTGGCCAGATTTGATAAATAAATAACTGTGTCATTTTGACATGTGACACCATTTAATTGGTCCTTTCACATATCTTAGACTTTTGACTTGTAGACACGTGGCAATATTTGATTGACCACTTATTGTGCTCAGACTTTTGACCTACGGACACTTGGTAGAATTTGATTGGCTTGTCCGTAAAATTTTAATTTTGACTTGTGGACACTTGGCAACATTTAATTAGCCAATTTGTGTGCCCTAGCAACACATGGCAGCTTGTGATAGGCCAGAAATTTTACGTGTCTACAGGGGGGAATGAGACTGAATCTCGGAATGTAGTGTGGGACATCTAAAAGATCTACCACATGAGCTAACCACCACTTGCTCCACAAACATATTTTGATGAACTCCACACCGATATCTATTTAAGCAAGACAGCTATCTTGATCACAAAAACTTCCAAGAGAGTACTGATAAATTGATTGATCAAATATCTCTTGTTTCTCAATTAACCTCGGTACATTATATTAGGGGTATGGAAGCTCCATTTTGCTGCAATAAAACTCGAACAAATGGAAATAAAAGCATCCTTTCCACTGGGTCAAGACTTGATCTTTTATGGGTATTTAAAACAATTGTGCTAGGGACACAACATTCCACCACGACACTAACCACAATAAAATATGTGGCACTATATAATTATTAATTGGTGATTGCAAAGTAGTTTCAAAGTGTTTGTTCTCTCATTACCAATTATGCAGTGTCACGCAGGTTGTTGTGGTTGGTATTGCATGTGGACTGTGGTGGAGTGTCGTGTTTCTAACATTATTGTTTAAAATGGTGGTAGACTGTGGTGCTGAGGATCCGGTCCGCCGGGTGCAACTCGATCCGAATTCGCACCCAGGGACCGCCTTTGATGATTCTGCAAGACAGAAGGATCCAATCCCAGGTCAAGCAAAATATGCTCGCTCGTAGTAGTATTTTTACGAGTGACGGCCGGAAGCCCACATAGAAATCGAGACTCGGAAATGGTGAAGGAAGCCAACAAGATGGCGAAGAACAAGAGTGGCAATAGGCTTGCATTTGCAGAAGTTGATTTAGCCATGAATGGAGAAGTGATCGGAGGGGGGGGGGGCTTGCTGGATGGCTTGAGCTACCCAGGGGATCAATGAAGAGCTTGAATTGCATGGCAATGACTAATGAGCTTCCTTATTTATAGGCCCAAGCGAGAGAGAGAGAGAGAAAGAGAGAGAGAGAGAGAGAGCATTACATCCTAATGGCAATGGGGGAGATTATAAAAACACTGAAAACTTCTTTTATTGAGAATTCGTGACCGGTCCACGTTGGATGCTTTTGTCCATTTTCTAAACAGTCATATGCTATCCACCTCTCACTCTCTCTCTCCCCTTTTGTAATCTCTCTAGCGTTGTACCAGTTTAATGCACGAAAAATAAAAAAGCAACGTTAAATGTC
Source organism: Vaccinium myrtillus (assembly GCA_016920895.1). NCBI lineage: Eukaryota > Viridiplantae > Streptophyta > Magnoliopsida > Ericales > Ericaceae > Vaccinium > Vaccinium myrtillus. The sequence goes on from JADGMU010000904.1 coordinate 19,384, forward strand.
CACATTTTTTCCACTGTCCCCGCGTGTCTTGAACGAGTAAAATGATAGTATATATGTGCAATCCCAGTTAGGGTATTTTTTTTTTTTATCGGCAAAAAAAAATTTATTGATAACTCGACTAGGGTACATCGAGGAAAAAAAAGAAGGGAAAATCACTCGCGGCATGATGTTGATATATACATGAGACAAAGAGATAGACCCAAGAAAAGAAAAATACCCAACAGAATGCTGAATGGATAAACATCCTCAATATAACATCACCCAATCAAATTCTCCTCACACAAAGAAGACACCAATCTACCTAAACACACAAAACACCCAACACTAAAACCTCTCACACACAGAGACAATACTGAGATACTCCCCCAATACAGAATTCCTGCTTCAATATACCATTTAGCGGGTTGAGGTGTTTCTTGTAGAACAGCAAATCTATTGGTATCACTTTCAATCATCTTTTTCATTATCAGAGCATCACTTTCCATAAAATCCAACCCCAAACGATTGCTAGCAGCAATTCTTAACTGAAATTCACTTTCGACATCCAACTATCTTTGGACACCAAGAGTCTCACTTTTTCCACAAATTCACTTTCTTATGAGCTCATGCAATATTCATATATATGGCTTCTAATTCTTCTCCTAATGCTTGCCGGTCGAAGATCCATCATAAGATTGATCCCCTCCATTTGTGATGCTCTTATATTGTTTGGAGATCCCGATGTTATTGGTTCCACCACCAATGGCGGAGGTAGCCTAGGCCTAGTGTGAGCCCGGGCCCCGATACTCAATCCTTTTTTAAAAAAAATTGAATTTGCCTTTATAAATTGCCTTTTGTGAAATATTCTCTTTTAATCACTCTCATATATTGTAGATATCATTTAATTATCATCTATTTATTCCAAAAATATGACAATTCCAATACAATGGTGAAATGAGATGTCTAATGCAAAAAATAGACACCACTGACTCTTTGAAAGCATAATGTCCAATATTCAAAAAGTGGCTAAACCATGGCCTATAAGCATTATAATCTTTTTTTTGAACGGCCATAAGCATTATACTTTTAGTAATTATTTATAATTTTAAGGCTGTCTTGTTTATTTCTATCTGTCAATAGAACCCATGCACAATGTAATTCGAATTTGAAGATTTTGGAATAAAAGATATCCTTTCTAATTGGAGCGTATTGATAGATATTACAATTTACTTCTTGTATTATTGTGTTGCTCGTACACTTGATCTGCTATATAAGACAATTCAAGCAATTCTTTTGTGTTGATAATTTATGCAATTAACTTTCTTAATAATTATGTTAGCTTAATTTTTATATTATTCTTAGGACAAAAGTTCTTTTATTGGTTGAAGTATGTATAAAATGTGCCTCCACTCGCTCTGATTCCTAACTACGCCACCGTCCACCACTGGGTTATGATGTCCATCCATATCCACTGCTAGTTCAATAATGTCATCCCCTTCGTAAAGGGTCAATTATTTTGCCAAAACACTTCTTAATCATCTTTCGCGTCAATTTCGTACGTGTTTATAGATCATTCTGACTAGTTGTAAATTGTAATATGTGACCTCGAGTAGCATAATTGTGTTTTTTTGCTCAAAAACTGAGCTTGTAAACTTGGTCAATGAAGCTTTTTAAGTTCAACTTACAAACAAAAGGGGCGAGAGGAAAGTAGAGAGAGCGAGAGAGCCTCTCCCTAGGATTTCCTGGCGGCCGCCACATTCCCCTTCCCCCACCACCCCCTTCACCTTCTTCCCCCTCCCCTCCTCTTTTACTTCCCCCACTTAGTTTCCGGTGACTCCCCATGGCGATCGACCTCCTCTCCTCATTGCATGGGCGACCAAAACCGATTTTTGGGCAAAGGGGGAACCGGATCTGGGGTTTCCAGTTCCAGACTTCACAACTCCGGTGAATTTCTTTTCCTGTAATTTCTGTTCTCTTTTGTTTTTTTGTTTCTTGTAGGTTTTTTTGGTAGATTTAGGTAGATTGTTGTACTGGGGCTTTGATTAATGTATTTTTTTTTTATCTCTTTACAGAAAAAAAGTTCAACTTACTTTGTTATATTTCGATACTCCGTACATCCCACGTAAGAGGGCATTAATCGTTTGTATCCCATAATTCTTTTTTTCTACCTTGCGGAAACCACTCATATTGGTTGCGGAAAGTAGTTTGTCCTCACCGTTGACATTTTTATCGTTATGTTACATATTTGATATAGTAAATACAAAACCTTCTAAAATGGGAATTCAGGTGGCGTGGAAAGCTAGCTTGTCCGGCGATTAATGGGGCACCACACTCCTCCCTATGAGTCATCAAATTCTAGGTTTTTACCATGATCATTATCCAAATCTCTTACCGACAATTCATAATGGGAAGATGGCGAATATGTTGCACTTTTTTTTTCCCCACATAACTTTTTGAGTAACTTTACATTGAGCTGCTATCTGTCGACCTATCTATGGATAGAATTTCAATGGATAAGGAAGGAGAGGGATTTAGGCCATCTAATGTGGAGGTTTTGGGTTCAACCATCACATTAGGTGAGGTAGTGTATCCACCACTACCCTTTTTTCTTCTTGAGCGTTGCGCCCATTCAATACACGGGGAACGAAAAGATATCAATATATATGAACTCTTGGCCCATAAATCAAACAGGTACAATGCTAGTAAGGGTAAAAGGAAGAATGTGCAGGTAATTTTGAGATAGGAACAAACCTTTGAAAAATTGGTATGCACTTTATGTATAAAGTCTTGTAACAATCAGAGTCGAATGGACATAGTGTTTATATATAATGGTAAAAGGAGTCATACAAAAGGGGTGTGATAGGTTGAAATAGTGTGTTTCCGCGAAAGAAAAACAAATGGAGAAAAATATCAACCCATGGGAAGTGGAGACTGGAGAGTTATCTAATCATGGAAATTAGTAGTTAATTGATAGTGGATAGTTATTTTTTTCCTCAAAAAAAGCAGTTGTGTGAGAAAAAGGCGAATGAAAAAGGGAAGAACAGAAATGTGGGATACAACGCGGCGGTGTGATATGGACCTGGGGTAGTTTCTCATTGCAGTTAACCACACACACCTAATGAGAGAACTAGTGGAAGGGAGAGAGAGAGACAAAGAAATTAACCTACTTTTTATAAGGAGAGTTTGGAGAGTTTTGGGAGGGCCAACTACATTGCTATAGGGTATAGTGCTCGCCCGTTCACTATCTTACTCAATTGATGAATTGGCAGGGAGACGGATATACATACATGAGTCTCCATGTTTTGTGTCTCAAAATGGAGCTTGGTTGGAGTATTGAATCTCCACGTATATGTCCAAAATATGGAGATATGAAACTTGGTTGGAGATGCTTTTCGACAATCTAAAGGGAAAACTTTTGTCTTTGGTTGTCATGTAGGGGTGTTCGGGTGCTTATAAGCACCTCGACTTATCCCTTTCCAATCAAATCAATTGCAAGCCATCCATGTCGGGACTCAGAAATATTTGGATACACATTACTTTCTTGCTTCCTGACTCAAAAATTGAACCCTGATTATTGTGTAGGAAGAAAATCCACCAACCAACCGACCTAACCCTTCGGACTAATAGCATATCCTGCATCAAATTAGCTAAGGCTAGCCGAATTTTGAATAGTACAACAATAACTTAAGTTCATTTGAGTAGAGAGACTCTTACAGTAAAAGTTGTTTGATGATAACAAAATACATATAGATATGAATTTGTAGATTGTATATAGGACCCGTAATTTTCTTATCTTTATAAATTTGTAGTTTGTGACATGTGTTCAGGTATCATGTTAATGGTATATGAAAAGTCAATCGTATGACTTAGCTGCCGGAAGGGCTGTTTTGACGTTAAGTGTGAAATTTCTTATTTTTTGGTTGGTGTGTTGAACCGATCTTTGTGAGAATGTTTTCGGAGGCTTAAGATGAAGCCTTGTGCAAGTCGAGAGGGCTCGAAGAGCCACATTTCAAAATACGCTATTTTGGGATTTCTTGAATTTGTTCTTGGGGTGGGTGTGTGTGTGTGTGTGTGTGTGGTGGGGGTTGACTTTTTATCTATTTCGAATTTGTCTTTCTAGACCCCACCATTGTTTCCCAATAAGGGGTACTTCTTTATAAATTTGTAAGTATGTAGTGTTTGTTTGTAATAATCGGGGGGGGTTCAACCTGTGGAAGAAGAAAACAGCCTTCTTTTCGGAAATTTTCTATGTAGAACTGGTTCTATGTTTTCCTTAAAACTGGCAGCCTTATTTTAGTGACTCCCCAAAGCCTCTTGAATTGGTTCTAAGAAAACCTTAGAAATGGTACCCACTGCAATTTTTTAGAAAAAATTTTGTTCTCGATTTGGCCTTCCATAAAAGGTGGACTTACTCTCATTTTCACCCAAACCAAGAAATACAACTCTAAAATCACCAATCTACCTTCTCTCTTCATTTCTTCCTGAAACCTTTGTAATTTCACCTCATTCCACCGCTAATGTCACGCCCTCGAAAATTTAAAGGATAATTCATAAAGAAAATTCTACGTGGACGGTCAACAAGTCCACGAGCCACGTCAAATCCCACGTAAGACATAAAAATATGATAATCAACAGGTTACAGTAAGTTTCAATTGTGTTTACAAACCAATGTCAAAAGAGAAAACTTGATTAAGTTACGAAATCACCTTAACAAAATATAAGTTCTAAAATGACTAAGTAACTCCTCCATTTAGCTTTCAAAACCAATGTATGTATGCACTTCAAGCACTCCATGTCATGCTCCTTGATGGGTACCTGAAAATTGATAGGTTGAGCTACACTAGCCTAGTAGGAAAACCATTCTACTAACGCTAGGTGTATAACAATGATAAATGCACATGAAATAAGCATGAGACAAACACGGTGGTTCGACAAATACGATATTTCATGTTGGAAAGTGATGACTCATGAATGATATATGAATCAAGTTAAAAGCCCATGTGTTAACATTTATAAACTTGTCATCTTCGTTCATGAAAACTTCTTTTATTAAAATCTTGAGTGTTTCATACGTACTAAGTACTTAAACTCCTTTTTTTTTTTTTACTTCAACTCCTCTATGAATTCTATCTATACATATATCGGGAAGTTTCAGGCCCGGTAACTCGTACTAGGGTGTATACGTCCCAAATACTCTTATCCAGCCTGTAAGAATAGTATATTCTGTGTTTCACAGGCCACGTTCACAATGCACAGCTACGCTGGTAATAACAATATATCCTGTGAAATAACAATATATTCCGTGTTTCACAGGCCACGTTCACCATGTCAGCTACGCTAGTAATAATAATATATTCCGTGTTTCACAAGCCACGTTCACCATGCCCAGCTACGCTGGAATAACAATATATTCCGTGTTTCACAGGCCACGTTCACCATGCCCAGCTACGCTGGTAATAATAGACCAATGCTATTATAACGTGACTCTTCCTATCTTAAAACATATCCGCTCATCAACCACACGCACACTCATCCTAAATTTGTAATGTCTCATCTATTCTTTACCATCCTGCCTTCTCTCATCTTCAAAACCATAGTGCAATCCTCCACTTCCTCCAACAAGGATCCATGTGTCCAAGGAAATGCCGGTATGTTCGAAAATAGCCTAAATGTCCATCAAAAGCCCAAGTACTCACCAAATTCTCAATAGCGTGTACCAAATTAAAGTCAATTTTCGCTAAGAACACCAAGGTTAGTCTAAAAATGTGTCCAAGTATTCCAAGGAATATTCACGTGTCCAAGAACGTATCCAAGTGTCAAATTTAATACCCAAATATTTAAAAAAAAACGTATCCAACTATCCAATTACACCAAAATGTCATATCTTTCATGAAATATTCCATTTCCAAACGCTTCTCAAAATATCCATTTATTTAATAGGGAAATTAATCCCTCTGCCGGATTTCGTGGGCTCCGTTCACCCATGGCTAGGGACACACCGAATGGTGGCCCTAGTATTCACATTTATCCATAAAACACTTTTGATTCAAAACCCATTTCAAAACTTCACATTTTGTCCCATTGTTATCATTTGCATCGAAATGTCAAACCAACTCCTTACGTTACCCAAATGTAGCCAAAATAAAGTTGGAGGGATGTACGATGTGTCAAATATTCAAGGGGAGGATAAAGAATAAAAATATAGTATTTTAGCGTTTTCCAACCAGTCAGAGGTTTTTTCCCAACTGGTTGGGCCAAGACAGAGATAAGAACAATTTTTCAGAAAAGCCCAACCGGTTGGATGTTTTTGCCCAACTGGATGGGCAGAGACAGATTCGAGAAAAATTTTCAGAAGCGCCCAACCGGTTGGAGGTTTTTGCATGACTGGTTGGGGAAACCCAGATTTTCTGCGAATTTTTCCCAAAGCATGAAACTTCATCCCAAGTCATATTTTGATGTTTTAGGCTAAAAATTGGAAGTGTCAAGCAACTAATGGACATGGAGGGAGGGTAAAACAACTATCAATTGCATCAATCAACAACCCAATCCATAGATCAAAAACCCAAATTGAACAAAACCCACTTAGGAGAGAAAATCATGATTTAGGGTAAATTGAAGAACAAGAGCAAGATACATGTAAACATCACATAAATACAACTAGAGGGAGTAGAATTTGTTCTCCTACCTCAAGAATGAAGCTCCAATGCAAGCAAATATGAAAACCCTAGCTTCCTTGATCAACCCCAACCGAAAATGAACTCTCCGGAGTGATTCCAAGCTACCCCGGGCTCCAAAACACGCGTAGAAGAAGTTTCTTGGGTTGAATCTTGAGTTTGGGGAGTGGGGTGGATTTTGGTGAAGATTTTGGAAGAACTTTGAGAGGGGGAGAAAAGAGGGAGAGAGGGCTGATTTTTTAGAGAGGAAAGGAGTGTGTTTTGACCAAAAAAATCAGCCATATACAATCTATATACACCCCAACTAATTGCACTTACACCCCCAGTGTTTCTAATGTGTTTTAAAGGCATCCCTATGCACACACTAACTCCCCATTGACCCCACACTACTCTATTTTCATTTCCTCACATTTTCCCAATATTATTCCGGAACAATTATACGAATTTACGGGTCCTTACAGTTAATCTACAAGATCTACTCATTCTACACCATGAATCTCTCGTGAATTTTGAGTTTGGCACTCTAGAGGTAAGAACTTGTATTTTAGGGCTTAGTTCTCTCTCTCTCTCACTCTCTCTCTCCCCTAAACTTGTGGCATGTTTTGAATGATCCTCTCTCTAGATCCCATAGTGTAGCGTGGATGAGGTTTGTACTTGATGATTGGAGGTCGAATCCTTTGGTTGGTGCTAGGGTTTTTCTCAAAACCAAGTCAGGTAGGGATTTCATTCCTTTTTTACATGATTTATGGAATGTTTAATGTATATGTACCTATTTAACCTTGGTATCTTGTTGTTGGAAAGTGGTTGTACATGAAGAGGTTTCTGTAAAACCCAGGTGGTACTTGTAGTACCGATACCATCCCAGAGTAAAGGGTTGGTTTGATGCTGGTTAATGCATGTGTGAACTTAATGATACGTGTTGTGGAATATATATATTTGGCGAGCGGATGAAGCCTTTCCGTAATTATTTTTGATGATTTCTCGAAGGGACTCTTAAAAACACGTTTTAAACACATTGACAGATTCGGATCATAAAAATTTAATCGGTAAATTGGAGAATTGGAGGAGTCCCAGAGGGAAACGCCATCCGGGATCCCGGATTAGATCTAGCTTGTCACGCCCTCAAATTTCGAACATAAATAATTAACATTCTTTCCAAATATAGGTCAACATATTTCTTAGTCAAAGTGCAAAGTCTCCTCACAAGTCAAAGTCATACTTATAACTAAGTCAACCGGGTATCCTTACCCCATAAGAAAAGAAAATAAGTATGAATTAGTCCATTGTTTCCATAAGTCAAAAGAGATAGATGAATTATGAAAATACAAAATCATCTTTACAAAAGAAGTAGTGTTCTTTAGATGATATGATAACTCCATGCCGCTAAGCTTTCAAAAATATGCACACATTTCAAGCATCCAACTTCATGTCCCATGTTGTGTACCTGAAAATGATAGGGTGAACTCAGTAGCCCAATAGGAAAATCTCATCTACTATTAATAAGTGCAAATGGGTAACATGAGCATGTTCAAGTATTAAGATGCAAAACTAACAAGTGACAGAGGAGTCATTATCATCAAATAAAGGTCAACTAATGTCAGAGAGTCCACGTGTGTACAAAATGTCCTTTTTTATCGATGAGAAATCTCTTTAAGGTGTTTTACGTGTCCACGCTCACACACACATATATACTTATCTACCTTTCCTATTTGATTTCCTTTTCTTTCTCTTTTACAATTTCCATGGTCAATCATCAAAGGAAAAAGAATTTCTAAACCGAGTTTCACGGGCCTCGTGTTCCCATGCCGAGATACACTGGTTATATCACTACAAAAAAAATTGAGTTTTATTGACAACAACATGTCACTAAAAGTGTGTTTCTAAAAGTATTTAGTGACAGCTACATTTATTAGTGACAACTCACTAAAAAGTTATTACTGAATACTTTTAGAACACACTTTTGCAAAGGGTGTGGTTTTGCAAGAGTTGTCTTTTCCCCTTGCTCTAGGGCGAAATTGATCTTAGAACAAGACACAATTGAAGGCAATCTGGTGGCTGGTGACAAGGTTCATACTGTTGAGATGGCGAATTTGTCAAAGGATGTTGTGAACGTGGATTCTAATAATTTGTCTACTTCAACGGTTGGAGAATCTCTTTGCCCTTTGAGACCGGAAGTTAAGGCTGATTTGGTGGATGCATATTCTTCTAATAAGTATATTATCATTGATGATTTAGGTCTTAGCGATGGAAACAATGTGGGTTTTGGGGAACCTAATAGAAAAGATACTGATGGTAGTCCTTTGGGACATGGAAATATAGGGGAACAAGACAAGGATGATAATATCTCACCTTGCAAGGATGGTGGCCGGGTTAACGGAATGGATTTCGAATCTGCCAAGGATACTTTGTCTAAGGAAGTCTCAGACTCGATTACTAGCCCTCTTCCTCATGAGCAGGTGTTTGATCGCAAGAGGGTTCATTCGAAACCTCTTGCCAATAAGAGTAAAGATGGGCCTTTCAATCCAAAAGAGAGATCAATCCATGAAGCGATATTGAAATTGCAAAGGAGGGTGCACAGATCAAATAAGAAGATTAGTAAGAAGAAACTTATTTCAGAGTTCGGGATGAAAGTTTCCAAGCAGAAGAAATCAAATAAAGAGGTTTCTACTTCCGCTCTATCTTCTTTTGGCATTCGTAATAGGAACTTTTTATTGCTTAAGAATATGGGTGATGATAATATTGTGGATTTGGAGGGGGGTTGGTTTAGAAGGGAACAGGAAATGGTGGACTTTGAGCTTCAATCCACAACAGAGGCTGGTAGAAGATTGGGTATAGATTTTGTGGAAAATGATGTGCACAATCTGAAAAAGATGATTGAATTGGAAGCAAAGGAATTTGCTAACTTGCAGAGGAGCTCCTCTACATGTTAAATCTCTCTTCATTTTCGTAGGAGGTTGGTTTCTTGTGAATCTCTTTAGGGTGTTTGTCTTGAAGCCTTTTATTGGAGTTTGTTGTTGGAGTTTGAGCTCGCTGAGGAGTGGCTGCCTGTTGGTTTAGTTGTTGTGTCTTTGTGGTTTGTTGTTGCTAGGTGTTGCTTTTTGCTTGTTGGGTGTTTATGTTTTTTGGGTGTCTGTTTGTTGGTTTTTCTTTTCTGCTCCCACCCACCCAGCATTTCGCTGAATGTGGTCTCTTTGCCTTTTCCTTGCTTTGTGCTTGGTTATGGCTTTTATCTCGATGTACCCTTTGTCGAGTTCTAATAAAATCTTGTTGCCGATCAAAAAAAATAATAATTTGTTGTCACTAAAGATCAATTTTTTTGCAGTTTATTACGAATCTGTGTTTCACGGGCCACGTTCACCCATGCCCAGATTCATGGGTTATATTATTAATCCGTGTTTCACAGGCCACGTTCACCCCCCTGCCCAGATACAGTGATAACAATGACAATCCATGTTTCATGGGCCACGTTCACCCTTGCTTAAGGACGCACCGAATGGTGGCCCTAGTATCACACTTTAATTCAAGTTCATTTCGCACATTTAAGCAACCAAGAGTCACATCCATTTCATTCAAGCATAGCCCATTTGGTTCCATCTTAGTCGTTTATCACGTACCAAGTGTACACACGCACTCACACTTTCATTGTATTTGAAAAATAACCATCGAGATCATGTAGTAATGTGTCTACCAATAACCATACGAATTTAGAGTCAAAGAGATCGTGGTCAAAGAATTATAGCTCAAATGTGCGATCAAAGACTAAGGAATGACATTTTAAAGTTTTAAACCTCTGGTATCAATACCAGGTGGGTATCAATACCCAGCTCTCAGCAAAATTTCAGGAAAAGGGACAGAACCTCTAGGTATTGATACCCCAGTTAGCTCCTCCAGCAGATTTTAAAAAGGGACAAACCCTCTGGGTATCAATACCTGGAATCTGGGTATCAATACCCAGCCTTTCTAGTAGATTTTCAAAGGCTCTTTCCAACTTAACAGTGGAATCCAAGCTTGAAATTTATGCAACAAGTGACCAAAATACACGTATAGGATGGATAATCTTTGATTAAGCAAGAAATCTAACCACATACTTCAAGGATTTCCGTGGATTTCAAACCAAAAATATAGAACACGATGATTTTTCTCAAAAATCAAAGAGACAAAGATCTAGCAAGACATTATACTAGCTCAATCAACCAAATACACATAGAAAGAGTAGATGTCCCTATCTCAAGAGATTGAGCTCCAAGCAAGTCAAGATGCAAAACCCTAGCTTTTTCCTAGAAAACCGCAACCGAATAACCACCTCCCGGAGTGATTGCAAATAAACCCGAGCACCGATACGCGTGTAGATGACAGATCTACAGTTAGTTGAGGTAGAAGTCAAGTGTGGGCTTGTGTTTGTACAAAGAAGGAGGAGAAACAATGGAGGAGAGAGAGAGAGGGAGAAAGAGAGAGATATGGTCAGCCTTAAGGGAGGGAGAAATGTGGTGTTTCTCTCTCCTCTCTTCCTTATATACTACCACTTGAATAATTACGCTACATACACCTCATATTACTAATGTGCTTCTATTTAGTCCACAACTCCCACCTCTCTCACATTAACCCACAACCTAGTACTTAGACAATTCCACACATTTTTCCAACTTTATTTTTGAGAAATCATTTAAAATTACGGGTCCTTACACGGCTCCTATATCTATTATAGTATTACAGGATGGTTTTTGCAAGAAGAGCTACAGATGCGATATGTAGCAGCAATGAAGGCTTGTAGATACGACACGTGTCCTTTTAGTTCATCCAATTTTTAGTTTTATTTCCATCTTCTAAATTCCAAAAAATAACGAATTTTCTCCTAGTAGAAATGATTTTTTTGAGTAATTTCATATTTTATGGAAGCAACACATAATAAAAAAAAGGAATGATTTAATTTACAAATAGTCAACTTCTAAATCAACAAAAAAGGAATGATTTAATTTGTACAGAAAGAAACACCTCTTGCGATGGAAATTAAATCGTGACTATTCATAATAGAAAAATTATAGTATGATAAATTAAGCCAAATACAGAAGGTATAATCCATAATTTTTCATATTTTATAAATCACGTTTATAATTAGGCAATGATTTCGGAAAAAAATAATTTCCTAAATCCATGATTTTGGAAATTTTCAGAACATTGCATATGTAATTACATTTCCTAAATCCATGATTTATTCAGTTACCTATATTATACCGTAATACATTTGCAAAAGTGGCAGTATACCATACTTAGAATTCAAGTATTGAATTTTCACATTCGAATATAAAAAAAAGTCCCTTCTCAAAATTTCCTCTATGATTTCTCATCATCTTTTTCTTTTTTGTTGTTGAGGATCATCATCTTTAGAAAAGATTACTTTACAAGATGATCAATTGGCTATGGGGCTCTAATCCTCTCCAAAGGGACAACTCCTCCTCCGTGATTTGCGGACATATATATATATATATATATATATAGAGAGAGAGAGAGAGAGAGTAACTATCTAATCTGGGAATCCCGGATCCGGGACTCCACCTTCCCGATATTTTTTTGAAAATCCGAGTCGTCCAATGTGTTCAAAAGTTGTTTTCAAGGATCCACGCGGGAAATCTTCAAAAAAAAATACCGGGAAGGGCTTGATCCAAGCAGTTTTTCGCAAAACTGTAAATATAGTGGACATTTAAAAAGGAATGGAAGGAGTATCTTTTAGTTTTTAATTTGCTTCTTTTGAAATTCAGAGTCATATTTAATACTAAATTTATGGATTTTCTCCTTATTTGAAGTTTTTGTGAATTTCTTTGAGAATATATCCACATACTTATACTAACACGAAAACAATTTTTGTGAGGAAATCGTAATTTTTTATCTAAAGGAGTCAAATGATAAAATGGTTAGCTTAAATTTTTAATTTGCAGGTCAATCGGGCAATGGTTTCTTGATCTCTCCAGCGGCGACAATGAGCCATCAAAAAAAAAAAGTGATTATATTGTGGCGGGAGCACAATCCGATGATCCTTCATCCACCTACCTCCACGAGCGGAGTACTAGGTCTGACATCAGAGCTGAGCAGGTTTTTTGATTTTTGGTTTTGTTTTTTTGTTGTTGTTCTTTTTTTTAGACTGGTAGTGTCTTATGTATGCTTTAGTTGTGGTAATAGCATATACTTTTCATTCGCTATAAAAAAAATGTAGCTAACATCTGTCAATCCCAATGTATATGTAATAAGTTCATTTAGAAAATAACAATTTAGAGGGTAGGAGTAATTGATATATTTTGCATTTTTGTGCTATTTTCTTCTCTTACTTTTAATAAATTAGTATTGGACAATGCCTTTTTAACCAAATGAATACATACACAAAAGATTTATTATATATTTCTAACAACACATTGGTTAATTATTGTTATTTTACATTATGCTATTCACAACCTCGTGCATAGCACGGGTTTTATATATGCTGTGTGTGTGTGTGTGTGTGTGTGTGTGTGTGAGAGAGAGAGAGAGAGAGAGAGAGATAAGGAAAACATGATTAACTAAATGTGACACTAGGTCCACCAATCGGTGCGACTCTAGGCCGGAGTGATGAGACCCAATAAACGCTCGGCAGGGGATACGGGTCCCAAAATGCCCAGTTTATGACTCAACATGCCATATAAGTTAAAGATGAAAGTTAAGGGAATAATTGTGCAAATTTTTACCCGTTAACTTTTCAAAAGGGATGCATACAATTATTAACTCTTTACCCATTAACTTTTCAAAATGGGTAAAAGTTTCCCCAATTATTAACTCTTTACCCTTTTAAGTTTTCAAAAGGACAAATTGATAATCGTGCAAACTTTTACCCATTAACTTTTCAAAACAATCATTAATTACGAGACAGCCCAAAATGGAAATCTGTACACTAAGAAAGGGACAAAGGGAGTAAGATTTTTCTACTAGGCGAAATAATTGCTCATCTCTTCTATTTTCAGGTACAAATCTAGATACATAATTGGAGTACTTAATATGCATGAAGTGACATCTTTGAGAGCTTCACTTTTAAGTTACTTCATCATCTTGTAAACTCAATTTTTTGAAAGATGAAGTTGTAACTTAATTTTACTACTTTTGACTCGACGGTGGATGTAAACCTCTTAACTCTAAATTTCCTTCTAAATACTCATTGTACTTCGGGTCGTAGTTTAATGACTTTTATTGGGAAGCTTAGTCTTGTTATGGGAGAGTGACGTGAGGTGATATCATATATAACCTGAATTGTGGGCCTTTAATTACGAAAATGATAATATAATTATGTTGAAAATCGAGGTCGTGATAGCAAACCCCTGAGTCCCAAGGCAAGATCACTTTGTCAACCCTTTTGAACCTCATAAAAGTGTAGAATACAAAAGCAAAAAAAAGGGGTAAAAAATTGCTTAAAAGTGGTAGCTTTTTAGGTATAGTTCTTTCTTTTTTTGTCGGAAAAAAGAAAAAGAAAAAAAAAAGAGTTCATTAACTCAAATAACACAGAGTACAACGAGTTAGTTAAACGGATAAACGAAGATCGAAACGACAACGACGGGAGGGACCAACCAAATAAGTTGTGTATATAGTTTAATCTAGAGGTTGTTAAGGCTCATGCAATGCTTCAATAATACTGCATGACTAGGTACTCAAGTAGCTCATGGACCCGGCCGCCGGCATACCACAGTCCACTATAGTTTCTTCTAAGATTCGCCCTTGCCGGCCAGCATACCATAATGGAGTACCATATAGATTTTATGTATTTCTAGTAATATGTATTGTACGGTAGTGAATTGTCTCATTTCCTCATTCTGTTCGCTTGAACGTACGATTTGAAGGATCACTCTTCATAGAGAAGAATTGTAAGATGAGCGAAATGTTAGTGCCGAAAGGTTGTGTTCCAGCCAGAGGATACTCGATCGATCCAATACCAAAGTGAGTCCTTCCACAAGGTAGTATCAAGTAGTGGCGTATCGTCCTAGGGTTTAAAGTGTACCTGTTAGCCCAAAGGTTTATATAACGTTAGTGATTTTGATGATAATAAAATAAATTTTATTAAAGGAGAAACATAATTGATATTTTGATATGTGGTACTCATTTGAATTAATTGTGTATTTTGTAAGATTTGATTGAGGCACACAAAGAATTAATCTACATCAAATCCTATCTCTAATAGCCAAGATTTAAATTTAAAGGGGAGAAGATTAAGGACAAATCTTATTCCCATATTTATTTTATGAAATGTCTTTCTCAAATATTTGTTTCTTAGTGTTCTACTGCACGAAAACAAGAAGGCATATTTAATTCTCCTTGAGTTTATTGAAATATCAATGATGTAATTATATGTCTAACCAATTTTTCAAGTTGAGGTGGCTTATGAATTTGTGAAGCTTGAAGTTTTAGTGGAACTGACACCTTATATATATTGATCCGCCGTGTAATTCTGCACATACAAAGATTGAAAGTGTTATGGAATACCATGAGCAAAGTGTTCCCCTACTTTGGTGATGGCAAAGGGGGAGAAATATTATGAAAGATAGAGGGGGAGAAAAAGCTCAAGCAGAGAATGCACCAATTAAGGGGGAGTATCTTATTTCTTTTACTATAATTATATTTCTAAAATTTATTTCCTTAAAATCATTAATGGTTTGCCATCATCAAAAAGGGGGAGAATGTTAGCCCAAAGGTTTCTATAACCTTAGTGATTTTGATGATAACAAAATAGCTTTTATTAAAGGAGAAATAAATTGATATTGTGATGTGTGGTACTCATTTGAATTAATTGTGTATTTTGTAGGATTTGATTGAGGCACACAAAGAATTAATCTACATCAAATCCTATCTCCAATAGCCAAGATTTAAATTTAAAGGGGAGAAGATTAAGGACAAATCTTATTCTCATATTTATTTTGGAAAGATCTCACTCAATTCAAATGGCTAGAGCACCAGAGAAGTCGATAAATTGGTGTCAGTTATCTCATACTTTTTATCTGTTGGGGGGTATCTCATACTCTTTATCTGTTGTCTGTGTTTGGGGGGTCTTTGGATGTCTATTGGTGTCTATTGGTCTCTGGGTCTCATACTATTTATCTGGGTTAGTTGTGTTTTGTGTCTTTTGGTCTGCTCTGGGTCTCATACTCTACGTCTGGGTTATGGTCATTTTGGGTGGGGTGTTTGGGCTATCTTTTTGTGTCTGGTTTTGGTTTTTGTGTATGGTTTGGTCTCTTGCTACTGTGTCGGGCTGTCTCATACTTCTGTGTCTGAGTTTAGTTATGTTGGTATGTGTCTTGTAAAGGAGGCTACATGTATTTTAGCCTCTGCTAGAACAATTTCCTGCTGAAGACTTCCACGCTGCTGTTGTTTCTTGCTGCTGATGTATATGCTGAGTTTCTATGAGGTTATGGTTTTAAGGCTGTTGGTTCTCCCTCTTGCTGCTGCTTATTGATGTTGCTTCTTATGCTATTTTATGTGAGCCTGCGGTTATCTTCTGGTGATTATTGAGGCTGCTGTTATCCCTTGTTGCTGAAGTGTATGGGAGTATTTGGTACTGTGGCAATTGATTCTCCTATGTTGCTCTTGGCTTGGTGATTATCTCAAGTCTTGGCATGCAATCCCTGGTCTATTTTGCCTGCTATGGCTGCTTAGATTCAACTGCTATGGCTGCAATCCCTGGTCTATTTTGGGTTGTTGTTTTGCTGCATAGATTCAACTGCTAATATAGCTCTTATTATTAGTTTGGTTTGTCAAATCATGTATTGTATCGGATTATTATCTAGTTTTTGTTCTTCTCGGTTGTGGCTGGTTGATTGCTAGCCAACCATGCCTCTTTATGGAGTTTTGGCATATGATTGTCAAGAGGTTTACGTGCCAACCTAGTTGGGATGTTTCCCTCTCGTTGTGATGCCGCTATCTTACTCCATTGATCATGTTTGTACCAACCTTTCAATTAATGAATTTCCCTTTTTGCCTTGCAAAAAAAAAAGAGAAGTCGATAAATTCAAAGTCTTTCACTGCCTTAATGGTATCCTATTGGTTCAACGGCTAGTGCATCAAATAGGAATGATTTGGCATATGCTAGTGCATCAAATATGAATGATTTGGCATGGCTTAATTTTGTTCAATTAATCCCAAAATGCATTGGGGATACCTCATTTCCAAAGGTGAAGATCTTCTAACGTTCAGAATTTTGAAGAATAAAAGGAGTTGCTGTAACAAAGAAAGTGAGAGAATTGGAGAAAAAAAGAAGGCATTCATATTGAGCTCAAAGTTTATTGTTTTATTGAAAACAATAGAGCTTCATATTGTTTTTATCTACACTTTTGAGAGTGTTTAATTTGTGAGATTTTATTGTAAAAGGGAGTGTGGCCCATTGTATATCTCTTGTGAGAGGTTATTTTTTTGTGAGTGATTTTGGAGAGAAAATCATTTGGTGTTTAGGTGTGACTAGCACCGGAGTCAAAACTAGTTGAGTTAGGTGTGACTAACACCGGAGTCAAAAATAGTTGGAGTGATTGGAGATATTGCTCGTTGTAAGGGTTTCTCTAGCACCTGCGAAGCTAGAAGGTGTTGCTATTGGAGATAGTGCAACAAATCCCAAGTTGGACACTTGGGAAGTGGACTAGGCCGTGAAGTTGTGGACCGAACAACAATAAATCTCTGTGTTTGATTTCTCTCTTCCCTTACTCTTTATTTACTGTCAGATATTATTGCATGTGTGCTTGAATCAATTTAATTTTATTGGGTGAACCCCCCCGTGTTACTATCTAGGCCAACAGCACCTCGATCTTACAGAAAAATCGTCTTGGGATTGAGCACCAAGTACTCAAAGTTCTTATAGTAAAGAGGGTCTATCTTCCAGTTTTTAATTCTTTTTCTCATCTAAAGATTTACAAATTCATAGAATGATTCGCGGGTTTAGAAGAATTTGCAACAAATTTTCATATTTATACTCGTTAGTTTTCATTGATGTTTCAAAAATTAGGGAGTCACAACTTGGCAATGCATTAATAGTATTTTTGAGGATTGATTGGATGGAGAATTATAGAGAATGGGTCTGTTATTATAATTGGAGAGAAAGAACGAATTATAGATTTATTTTTCGTAATGTAGGTACTCGTATAAATTGGAGTACGTAGTTATGAATTTTTAATGGAGGATATATAAGGAAAATAAATTCCATGAAAATTATTGGAGGAGAGACATAGAGAAACAAAAAAGTGTCGGATGAGATATGAGATTGTGTGTGCATGTGATTGGTTCTTATGGGGCACAGGGTCCCACTCGATTTTGTAATGTGTGCAAGGATCTGCCCAGAAAATATTTTACAGTCTTATGTCATGGTGGCAATCTAGTATTAATTTTAAGAGTGTTGAGAAGAGAATTTGGGATATCTGTTTCTTCTCTGTTCTGTTGTCACTGTGGTTGGAGAAATTGGTGGATGATATACAAACCAGAGTGGCGTTCTGGATCCGGAAGTGCATGTGATAATATAGCTATGCTTTGGGGTGCAAAAGTTGTCGCTGCAATGAATAGGGTGGAATGTTACTTCACTACAGGGCACCTTCTTCCGGAGGGGTGTTAACAGAAAGGCCACGTCCGACCAGCTCGAGGTGTTGTTTCTGGGCAAACGTACTGCCAAGAAGCCGTGTTCTAAATAGTATGGTTCTCATGATCGTGTGTTGAGACATATAAATATGTGGTGAAAAAAGGGATTGAGACGCCACATGTTATTGGCCCCAGGCCACTAAATTATCTCTCATAAGTTATAAAACTATGATCATTTTTACTATGTTGGCAGCGAATTCTATATGTTCGACGTTAAAATTGTGACTTAGGTAAATCGGGCAGTAGGAATTCTAGAAATTCTGGTTATGGTTTATTGGAAAAAAAAAGAAATTATATTCACTCTTTTAACTTTTTATGAACTTATACATGATAAAGATCTTTATTATCATATTTTACGAAAAAAACATATGCGCAGAAATAGAGATATGGAAAATGCTAGTTTAGTGAAATGTGTGAAAAGCACATATAGGAATACGTGAAAGTATATATATATATGGGGCGGATCCGTGGGCAAATTTTGCACACTCTTTTTGACACTTCATCTCAACCCTTGAAACCAAGGGTTGAGATTGAAACTTAAAAAAAAAACTCCTTTCTCACGTGCACCCTCTCTCCTCTTATATTATCTTTCCCTAACAAAACATAACTCGTGTTAAATGCCAAGGACAAACCCAGATATCATAACTCGTGTAATTCGTAAAATTGAACCTTTTGCTTTTCCTTTTCATCAATCAAAAGTCTTTATATTCCATTGAAGCACTGCAATCAACGAATTGCATGGCTTGCAAAATTTATGCTTTTAGAGAAAAGCAATTTCTCCATTGTCAATTCACGTAAGGATCTTTTCAGGGAAAAAAAATCAACTGAAAGTTGAAACTGTAAACAAGTGAGGCAGATGGAACAATTTTTCGACTCATATGCACAAATCTGAGATTTCCATTTTGAGGTCCTGAGTTTAGATCTCACACCTGTGCGCACCCAGCTGAGTCCGAGCAGTGGCGCGAATGGATAGAAGAGGAGGAAAGGGAAAAGAGGAGGGAGAAGAAGAGAGAACGATGACGGTAGTGCTACCAGTCGCCGGCCATGGATGCCACTGGGCTGCCACCGGAGTGGGTGAAAATAGATTGGGTGTGTTTGCGGGAGAGAGGTACGTGTAAGGAGAGAGAGAGGGTGCACGTGAGAAAGGAGTCAAAGGTT
>JADGMU010000905.1:0-30681 GCA_016920895.1 Vaccinium myrtillus
ATAGTAACTAACTTTAACATACTGACGAAAGTTGGGATTTGGGGGTCAGCTTATGAAAATAGTGATACAGTTGTATAGGAATAAAAGAAAGGATTATGCAGTTGTATAAATTTAAAAGATAGGATTAAGCATTGGAACAAATTTGATGAGGGCCAAATATGGAGGGTGGAATAGGGTGGAACCGGCCTATGGGAAAAGGGCGGTGAAGCTTTCCCGAAAGGAAAAGGAAGAATTCC
Organism: Vaccinium myrtillus; assembly: GCA_016920895.1. NCBI lineage: Eukaryota > Viridiplantae > Streptophyta > Magnoliopsida > Ericales > Ericaceae > Vaccinium > Vaccinium myrtillus. The sequence goes on from JADGMU010000905.1 coordinate 237, forward strand.
CAAAAGTAAAATGGGTCGGCTAAAAATTGGGTCGGCCCGTGGGGCCCATAAGAAGCGTAAGGGTTCAGCATACAGACGCTCCCCTGCCTTTGCACTGCAATGATTTTTTTTTGATCCCGTGTAATCCATACAGACGCTCCACTGCAATGATCCCTTCAAGGAAAAAACGTGTAATCCATAAAAATCTAGTAGTAATTCCATATTGGGTCCCGCGGTGACTCAGGTCACTACCCCTCCGTAACGTTAATTGTGGACTCTCTGGAATCTATATTTGGAATCTAAATCGTTCATTTTTGCAGGAATGCTAAGCACGTTATGAATATAAAACATTATGATCATCAAAAATCGGTAGACACACAATTAAGACAAATTTGTCTCACAGTTTGTCTTCTAAATAATATTCACTATCCATTTTCATAAATAAATAGTATTCGACTATATGGCTAAAAATATCCAATTAATTTGATGTTTCACTTGAATGATCTATTCAATATTTCTGACAAATTGAACGATTTTGAACTCAAATACAGATTATAGAGGACCCACAATTGAAATCACTAAGGAAGTATAGTGACTTGGGTCTCTATGGGAACTCCAACTCCCCCTATGAAGGCAAACATGATTTTTTTTTTTTCTTTCTATCATGAATTTGATTTTAAACTGCCATAATGGCACTTAAAAAAGATTTCATTACAAAAAATAGATAATAGCAGCACTTATCTAGATAGGAGTCAAGTTCATGTATTTCTAAACATATCCGAAATAAAGTCAAGAGTAGTACCGGTCTTGATGGCTCAAACTCGCGACATGGTATATGACACCACAGGAAGAGTGCCACCACCAATGAATTCAAAGCTCTGGTGAATAGTGCCGGTCAAGATATGCAAACATGATTTTTGAATATATGTTTTTTGGATAGTGTTCAAAATCTGGCTAGTTGACCCTAATATTTCAATAGCTCCTGCAAAACAAGTTCAAGGGCCTTGAGAGTTTTCGATTACGGATAATGTGACGATCAATTCGTCGAACGAATTGAAATTAGGAATACAAAGTGTCCTCCTCTGATCCTCTCAGTACGGCGTTATGTGATTTGTTTATATAATTCGTGATAGAAAGATACGAGAGATTCAAATTCCTTTAACAGTAGCAACCGTTACACACATTTCTTACCCTCAAGAAATGTTTAATGGCTCATTTTGAGGGAATCCAAAGGCTTATCATTGAACAATTAGTACATAAAGGCATAAAGCTAAGTGGTTCCATAATTTCCTATTAGCAGAAAAGAAAAGGTGTTGTGATTACCTTTTCAAGATTCATTGGTTTTCTAATCTATTTGCTAATCAGCTGCTGAAATTCATAGCTGCAAAAGATTCTTTTGGGGAATCAACTTTCTTTTCGATCTCAACTTTCTTTTTCCTTCAATTTTCTTCTTTCCACCATTGCCGAAAAGCGTGTGAAAATTAACTGAGACCTTGAACAAAAATGCAGCTAGCTTCAACAGAGTGGTTTGGGAGACTTTTTCATGCAAATTTGCATAAAAACGCAAAACAATAAATATAAAATTGATTCCAATGCTATTGGCTTTATTTTTTTTATTTTTTTTTGATTTTGTCGTTATTCTTTCCTTTTCTTTTATTTTCTTTTTCTGCTTGATATTTTTGCGTCAATTTTTTTGTAATTATAGGTTCGTCTTGAAGTGAGGATTCGTAAAAGTAAAAAACTATGAGAATTACCCAAATATATTTTGGAAATATCTAAGAAAAGATGGCTTTTCATACTTTTTTCCCAAAAAAAAATGGGTAAAAGTCGTAATTTTACCCAACTTTGATTCCTCTCGTTGAGACGAATGTATAATCACAAAAAATTAACAAACGCAAAAAAATATATATTTGAATAAAGACAACCAAAAATATCTTTAAGCCAATAGAACTCGAAAACAGCTAGAGGCTAAATCCATTCCACAAAACTGCCCCATTTGGTATCGATTTCGGAAAAATTTCGATTTCATCGTCTTTGGTATGTTATAGCCAGAAGAATAATTACGCCTAAAACGAAACAAGATTGATGATTTTTTTTTCACCAAAAGAAAAAAAAACAGAGAGCATAAGCATTGTTTCATAGTCAACTCTATAAATATAACATATATGTTGTCTTCATGTCACAACAAACGTATTGGGCAATATTTTACACTTAACCAAAATGTCAAAAGCATGGAATATCCCACACACCTGAACATAATACAGAAACAAATTTCTGATTATGACTGGGGGCACACATATAAGATTAGGTATATTTAAGAAAGCTTTTTGGGAGTGTGCAACTATTTTGATGACCATGGCTGAATAAAAATTAGAGTTGGGGGTAAACCACTCATGTATCATTTTTTTTGGGGAAATTACCAAGTCCATCTAATAAAAAATAAGAAGCAAGTACATGAACTTGTGAGAGAAGTCCATCTAATACGAGCAATTTTTCAGTGCCGAGCAGGTACTACGTGGTACCCTCGCGCGCGATCTGGGTCATCTATTTCAGTTTTGGACTGTCCAAATTATGAAGAGAGAAATAGGAGAGAGGGTTTCGATTTGGGCCATTCAATACAATTTTGGACGGCCCGGATGCAACGTTCGGGTACCACGTAGGCTCGGCCAAAAGGCAAGTTCAAAAATAGATACGGCAAAAGTTTGGAGTAGAAGGGCATAATGGTCAGGCCATGCCACGGATATCGTGTTTTGGTCATTATAATAGTTCTTATCATGTTTTCGTGATTTCAACTGTTGGGACCACTGACCGGTAATAAGTTACTTGTCTGCTAGGTCACTCATGAATGTGCAACTGATTCGTGACAACAGCTTGGTGGCAAGAATGTCACTTGGAAAAAGACAGCGGACTATTAGACAAAGTTTGGAAACGGGTTAGTGTGAGCTTATCCATGCCATTACGCATTCTTACAATCCATTTTCTGAAGATTCTGTCTTCCGTGCTTTCCTCACAGCATATCTATATCCTTAATTCTAGGGACTAGTTGTACCAAATAACCAAACCAAACTTTATGTTGGGGAGCTGGTACAACCAAAACATGGTACTAACATCCTGGAAAAAAACTTTTTCCAATTAGCAGAATTGATAGCATCAAATTCCTTAAAATCAAAATATCATCCACATAGAAACTGCAAGAGGACAGGCCTTCGACTTACGGTGAGATCTGTCAGCGATGGTAGGAGAACGACATTTCCTGTTTATTCCTGCAGAGAGAGGGAGGCTGCTGTCGTGACTCAAAACGTGCCACAATACAAAACTAGATTGCTAACATGGGCATCGCTCCAAGTCACTATTAGATCACCACTTGACCCAAAATTTTAAAATGTTAGAAAAATGAGCCCAATAATAGTATATCATAGCATCTTCTGCCAATTAACCCAAAACTTGTATTAGGAAATGGATCCAACAAATTTGTATCAAGCTATTCTATACCTCCTTCACATCAAACGCAGTCTTGCAGACACAAACAACGAATGCAAAGGAGAGAGAGAATGCGAACATGACACTTTAGTACATTGAATAACTTTGGACACGAGGATGTGCAGAATTTTTTCATCCATAAACACGACATAGTAAAAACGAGAGTTGTTAGTCATACCTCAACAAGTTTGTTAAGTCTCAAATCTCCATGATGCTCTTTCCTTGCTTTCATGAATAATCAATTAAGCATATGAAGACCCTATCACCTTGGTAAGATGATTATTGTTCAATAAAAAAATCAGCAAATTCTAATTTATTCCCTTAAATTTCAGCTCGTGCTTTTGTTTATCCCTTGGCACAAGCTTCTGAATCATTTCAAACATGTTCCAACCCTGATCATCAGATGCGAGTGAATCCACAACATAGACATGGTACATGCATCGGGTGAGAAACTCTTGTTAATCATCTCTTGTAGAAGTACCATAATCTTGTGTCCGACACCCCTTTCAAGGAATGCTCGAAGAATAATATCGTAAATGACTGGATTTGGTGGACACCCGTCTTTCTCCATTTGCAGAAGTAACCACAACGTCCACTAATCATTGCATTGTACATTGTACATCTTAGCATTAAGCTTTAAACCTTTACCTTAAAAACGTACTAAAGAGTTTCCGATCATCGTTAATCTTCCCGCTTTGCACATGCCATTAATGATGATAACATAAACAACAATATCATGAACTATTCCTAGGTCCACTTCCACTGCCTTGCCAATTTTCTGGTTCCTAAAGAAGCCAGTCTGACAAGATTGAGTAAGTTACAATGTCTACATGATCTGTTGCATCATGTAACGCCCCATGTAGACCACTGGCCCAGTACCCTGATTTGATCCACTAGCCACACCACATGGCCCAAAATGCTTAAGCCCAAGGTACTAGTAGTAGCCCACATGGTTTGTTATATGCTCATGATAACTCATCTAAACAACCAATGTGGGACTAAACACCATCTACCCTCAAACCTGAGGTATTACACATCACATCTCCCTACGTGTAACAGACCCTTTAACAGAGTGTTGTGGTTTCGATAGCAAGTTTTAACCCTTTCCGAGGCATTTCTCCTAAGGGATCCATTCGTCGTGTATATTCATCCTCTTGCAGTATCCATTATAAGTGTGGATGATAGGCTGAAGGCTCCTATCCTCCAGCGAGTATAGCACTTCTTTGGCTTTCTTCATGTGGCCTTGCAAACAATATCCGTTCAACAGTGCAATATAAGTGATAACATCGGGTTTCTCACCTCTTCGAACATGATCTCGAGTATGCCCTATGCTTCTTCGGTCATTCCCTCCTTGCAAACTGCATCTATCAAACATACGAAATGTTACAACATTTGGGAAAATGTTTTGCTTTGTCTTGTCTCTCAATATTCGTGTTGTATCCTTCCATCGACCTGATTTGCATAAGCCATCAACCAAAGAGCTCTAGGTAACCACATTATGGAAGAAGGTTCACAGCCATAGCATTTAACTTGCAGTTTCCTTAACTGTTTGATATTTGCGAAATTCTAAGTTTGTTGAAATCTGTTATTATATTCGAAAGAAAAATAAGCTGAAGATAAAGCTTTCTAGCCTTTTACACAGATAGGAGGTAAAAATCCCTATTTTCCTTGCATCCCATTCGATTTCAAGTATAGATTCCATGAAACTCATAAAACGCTAAAAATATGTTACATGATATGGCAATGGAAATGAGAAGCACCTGAAACATATAAGATCTGGGGAATGCAGTTGGATAAGATCACCCAGAGCTCTACTCCTCTCATGCATCTCCGTGCTCCTCTGAACCAGACTTCGTAAATCAAAACCTTCCACGCCTTGAATCAGCTTGAGAGAGAGTGTTAACTGCACTTATCAATAAAGTAATGTTTTCTTGGCCACATATTGATTTATCTTATGAGTTCCAAGATTGGATAATCACAAAGACAACAAATAACATAAAAAAAAATATGCAACTGCTGTAACGGTAAATGTAAAATCCTGGTATCAAACTTTGGCTGTCCTAAAAGAAACTAAAATATGTATAAGTGCAAATGTAATAATAACTCAAAAAATCATGTTGAGGAATTTTAAGACCTTCACGTGATAACTCATTCACCAAACCAGAACTTTTGCAGCTTAGCATCCATCTGCAGCCTTAGAACAACTTGCAAGTTCATATCAAATCACAACACACCACATTAGATTCTGCAGATTGGTCCTGCAGTCACCACCCATAGCAGAATTTCAATAAAACCTGCAGCTACACCACCCAATACCTGTTTCATGAGTATTCGCTTCATGAATAGCCTTTGCAGTAGGATCAACTTGACAGATTGAGCAAGGAATCTTCTCCACTTCTCAAATTTAGCAGCAGCAGCATAATGTAACAGTAACCATTCAATTTTTTAAATATTTACAAATTGCAAGTACAGTCACCCCAATCCACCAAAGTACTCAATAAAAACCCCATCCACCTCAGCAGAATGCACCCAAATTCAACTGTTCTTGATTAGATGCCAATGCCAATCTGTATAGGTTTATCTCGGCACACACCTAAAGCCTAATTTCCATTACAACGCTTCATTTACACCTGACCTGTGTCATTGGACCTGAATAACTTACCTCTTCACGAACAGGAGAGAGTTGTGCATGAGCTGCATACTCTTAGTTCAGCCTGCTCTCCCGCAAACATGCACACTCGAAATTGCCTCTGAGTTGAAAGAGTCACATTTCTTCAGAGTCTACAGCATAATAAAAAAGTTATGTCAATACATGTCAGGTTGGAAACTTCAATGATCATGTCCAATTAGGCAATTAAGAAGAATATTTAAAATCCATGTAAACACATGGACAGAATTGTACTCATATCAAAACAGGCTACCTTTGGATTTGCATTTCATCGTCAGAAATAGTCTTCTCAGCAATGGCTGGAATCAAGGTCTTTGTCGAACATTTGGCTTCACCATTGTGAACCGTCTAACTCATTAAACAACCAGTCAAACTTTGGACCATTGATAAAAAGGATTACAGACCAAAGAAAAAAGAGGTAGCACCTTTAACATATCAGGATCATTCCATGGGCCCTTGTCAGAACGAATGCATCCACCTTTGTCTGCACAAGTACAAGTACCACCGAAAAAGTCTGGTAGCTCAATGATACAGATCAAGGTGAAAGTTTGATATGAAAGGTGAATTAAGAGCAAGACACACACTGATTCGGAAAGCTCACTTGCTGTAACATGGACTTCTATAGCATTTAAAACCTAGAATTTCTGTTAAAAGATGACAATCTATTGTGAAGACAAACAATTACCTCGAATCAATTACTTCAAGCAATTTACTCTGATATTTGTTGCCCAAAACCTGATAAAAAAGAAAGAATTGGTGTTAGCTGACTAATCAGAATCAACTCTAAGCTGGGGTAAATTGAAGAAAAAGACTGGCTTGGATTTTTGTGGTGGTCTTGGGGGCCAAAAATGATTTAACAGTATTCCACAAGAGCCGAAATCCGGAACCCGCATTGATAATGTACATATGGCAAAGAGTCTGCAAAGAGCAGTGCTTACAAATGAGAAGTTGAAATGAAGGACAGTAAAACATAATCATTTATGCCAATCACAAAAAAAGGGTCATCATTCACAAGAAGGTACCTCAGGATAATTGTCACCGTCAATCTTTTGAATCAACAGAATAAGCTCCCTTGCAGTTTTGTTGAAGTGCTTTAGTCCTTGGGGTATCAATCACAGCACATTAAAGATGCGAACTTTCTCCTTCTAAGGGAGAATATTCGAGCTATGAATAGTGTTTTCCTCAAGAAAAAAATCTCTATAATATGACAAGTTTGCGTAGTACACAACTGTTTATACATGCATTATGCATGTTGAAGCGAAGTCCCACATTGCCTGGATACCAAAGTAATATGAAATATATACGCGTTAGGGCACCCTCACTTATTGAGCTCGCTTTTGGGATTGAGTTCTACCCAAGAATGTGTAACATGGTATCAAGAATGTGTAACATGGTATCAGAACTAGGCTTTTGGAGGCTTTTGGACAAGAATCTGGCTTTGATGGTTGGTTCCCCCTTTGTTTGTCGTTGATAGTTGATAGTTGTCGCGTGTGTTGAATCGCTTGTTTACCTCACCACGTGCAAGTTAGTGGTCGCAGCAGGGGAGTGTTAGAGTTTGTCCCACATTGGTTAATTATAACCTCCAAAGCTAGTATATAAGCCTAGGCGGCCTCCCTACTCATTGCCAATTGGTTTTGAGTTGGACGCTTTAACATGGTATCAGAGTCGGCAAGTGCTGCTGAGTGAGCACGCTGCCCGTAAGGGAAGGTGTGAAGCGAAGTCCCCCATCGCTTGGATACCAAAGTAATATGAATTATATAAGTGTGAGAGCACCCTCACTTCTTGAGCTAGCTTTTGGGGTTGAGTTCTGCCCAAGACCGTGTAACACATGTACCCAAAAATTTAGTCGTAATGCCTTTACTAGTGGAGCTTTTCCATTTTCATTTTTACAGTGGCTCCATTCATATTTAGCATGTTATTTCTGCTACTATGAAGTGGGTGTTATTTTGAAAACAAGGTGGGATTTTTTCACTCACAGCATTTGTTATGAATCCCACATACCACTCCTTGGACATCCAGAATAGTTGTGCTTTGATCGATGTGCCTTTTGGCTGCAATTGAACATGCTGGGAATTTGACATTGAACGCTCTTTCAAATTCCTGCACGTGGTAATTCAAGTAGCGGTTGATTGTCGTGACTTGCATAAGCTTGTTTGGATCAACTTTGCCAAGTCTTCCAATATAAACTGGTCTTCTATCCTTATCAACCCCATGGTGTCCTTGGGGATAGAATTCAAGGACCTTGTCTCTCTCGTTGAACTCAAAATCCTATACAAGAAGGATCATGTGCAAATAGGAGACAAAGTGATAGCCTAATAAAAGTGCTTTTCCATGTGGTCCACTGTATGGTGCCATTTTGAACCTATATTTAGCAATTTTTGTTTAAGTATCTCTGTAACAGTGTCAGCACCAAAATCGTTTCTCCACTGGGGCATGTCAGCCCACATTTGCTTTGATTTCTCAAGGTCAAATTTCCTAGCCTTCAAAAATCTGATCATTCAGAAAGTTGGAAAATGCATAAAGTGTCTCGTTCTTTACAAAGCATCCCCAAGTTTCCAGATTGCATTGCAAAGTAATTCCTGGCCAATAAAAGAATATTTTACTTTCATTTCTTGCTGAGAAAACTTATCATTGTCCTAACGTCTCCTTGAATAGGTTTACTGCACATACCTGTAGACTAAGAGAATGTCTTTCCTCCGAATTCAGAAACCATTTTCCAACATATTGATAGCAAAATCAGCGAGGTTTTGTTCTGAAAGGGTTAAAAGTAGTGATCCGTGAACACTATTTTGTTGAGCAGGGAACTCTAAAACAGGAACGAGACTGTGAAAGAAAAGGAATACAATACTCGCTACACTCAACTAAGTGCCAAACAGATGAAATATTTAAAACCTAAAAGAAAGCAATTAAGCCAAAAGGCTAAACATTCATGCAGCAGAACTTTTGGAATGGAACTTCTTATTTGACATGTACCTGCCTCTATAAACATCAAACAAGTAGAAAAAGAAAGCCTACAAGTGGCAATACTATAAAGTATCTATGGATTGACTTTCTTTCCATATTAGTAAACAAGATCTCAAAAGAGGGATGAAGCCATCCACCATAGTCTATCATGGTAGCTTTTTGAAGAGTGGAACCACCCATCCACCATAGTCGTAACATGGTAGGTCTTTGAAGAGTGGCTGTGTGGGTGGTTCCACACTTGGCAACATACTTGAGAATTTCAACACCAGACAATACTGCTCTGCCAACTTTAACAACCTTGTTATTAGAGTCAAACATATAATAGCTTGATGCTTTCTCATGTAATCTTCATCACATATCACTAATGCACAACCAATAAAGCATCTGCAAAAATCTTCTGATCGATCTTCAATGTTGAAGCCATGAGATGGCAATCACAACAAATACATGTACAAGATCATAACCAAACAACACAAATCAACTCTTCATTTGTTCCGCGGCCTAACAAAACCTACGCAATTGGAAAAATAAATATCAATTGAATAAAAGGAACTGCCCTTTTCAAGGAAAAACAAACCATAGAAAATGAATAGCTGACCCTCAGCATATATTAACCAACCTTGTTCATATGTTAACCTCGTCACTTTTCAAAAAGCAATTGTAGACAAATAAAAATACTAAGCCCCAATTTCACCATTTTCCCTAATTATCAACATTGGATTGGGGGCAAAAAAAAAAACACTGAAGTTGAAAGGCAATCGAACCTCAACCTGCGCAAATCAAGTCCATCTCTCTCCCCATCCCTATTCCTCAATTTTCTTTTTGGGTTTTCAACAATAAGAAAAATCCCACAAGGGTTTTCGATTAGCTTTCAGAATCATCACCATCTAATCCACCCATGTTGTTCCAATTTTAGTTGTCTCGTTACTTCAAATGCTGATTAGCTACTTGGGGTTTCATTTGTCATTGGAATATCAATCTGGTGTCATTTGTTCTCAATTCCGCATAGATAAGAGGAAAACGATTAACAAAAGATTCTGAAAATCTTCTGAAATCAAGCAAAAGAGTAACAAAAGATTCCGAAATCAGGGAGAGAGGGGGAGGGAGAGAGAGACCTGGCGAAATTGACCGGCAAGAGGAACCACAACAACAAAAATGGAGGAAATAATTTTCTAGCAATGCTTTTATACACCGCCGTTTCAATAGTAACGCTGGCTCAACATAATCGAGTGTCCTTGTTCAACTCGGGTACAGATTAAAACAGCATTCTTCTGCTATACTACAGAGATATGCATCAATTGGGAAGCTTCCTCCTTATTTTCCACCTGAAGTTGGTCAAGAAAATTCAGTGGATTTCCCGATTTTCAGCTTGGCGTTGTCTTTTGCTTTGGCGTTTGGTGAGAAGAGAAGATGAAAGACGCTCGGATGAGAGAGAAACAGAAGCATCTGCCCGCTGCCCGGCCTTCCCTTAAATGTATAGGCTATAGATTAGGTATCCTCACCAAATAACTAAAGAAATCAATATCATTAATGGGTGTTATTAGTTCTGGTCCTATCCTAGTCCGCAACACCCTCTCCCCCCTTTGCTAAGATGACTCAAGCAGCTAATCACCACCGGAGAGCCCTGCTATATCTGCGGTTGACGATGATCGACCATGAAGCACGGTGGACAATAGTGGGCACTGAAAGATCGACGATCGGCGAGGGTGGTGCATCAAAGATGTTGGGAGGGAGAGGGGGAGAACGGGAGATAGTTTTGATACAGTTCATGAAGTTCTGTAAGAGAAAATGAATGATGAGAGAGGAGGAGACATAAAAGGAAAGACACGCTAAAATGAATCTGTCAGAGCCTTTGGCAGAAGAGTAACTGAGAATCTACAAAATTACCCTAAAAAATAGGTGGCCATATTTAACTGAGAGTTTACCGAAGAACAGAATGGCACACAAGCCTCGGGTGTATGAACCACAACGCTAGCAAATTAAGGTTAGTATTATCTGCAAATAAATACCAACAATAAATTTGGTATAGCTTAAAGAATACACCAAAAACCAAAACAGAAGGCCAAAATAGTCCAAAACACTTCCAACAAGGCAAACTACACGGGGTTGTAGGGGTGATGAAGGGCTTCTAATGGATACTTCCTATGGTTTAATACTCCTTTCTTCCTTTCTCGAACAATTAAGAAGTTTCCTACAATCCTCGACGATGTCCCCTCGATGGAAAATGTCCCCTCCAAAGAAACTTACAAGCATTGGTAGCATCATGGCTTCATCAGTCGAATAACACAATCGGCAAAGTGCAAGTTCCTTATGAAATAGCTAGTAGAGCAAGAGTCGGTGTGTAATATTTTTTACGCTATCTTAGAAACTAATGAAACTCGTTTACAAGTTTCGAAGCCATCTATCTCAAAAAGTGCCCATTGTAGCTAGATGGACCAACCCAGACAAATTAGGTTAAGAAAAGTTTCTAACTTAGCGAACAAAGAGCATGGAAATGTCCCCTTCAAAGAAACTTATCCTTGAATTGAAGTTTCGACTCCTGCCACCAGGAATGCTCTCTTTTGACTGCAGCTGCTAATTAAAAATCTGGCTCAAGCCACTTCCCCCAACCGTTGACGATGATACCAACAAAAATAATGGGACTCATAACAATTACTGACTGGAATATTTCTTAAAATTCAACCAGAAAAAAGAAACTACACAAACCACTAGCTGCATTTCATTAACCCAAAAAAAGGCTTGTTAATGGAAAACTCAAAGCCTGACACAAAAGTAAGTGAAGGAAAACAAGGAATTCGAAGTGAATACCAAATCAATGTAAAAGGATATTGCTGGATAGCTGGGAATTAAAATTGCATCTACCTAATATGGTAAAACTTTTCTCATACATCAGCAAACCCCCAAGCATGGTTGTACTAATAATCTGAGGCAGAATGATTAGTCATCTCCAAAACAAAACGTTCAATGACTTCAGCCACAAACAAGTGCAGAATTTGGTTCATTCCACAAACAGTATTTAGAGGAGTTAGTCATACCTCAACAAATTTCGTTAATCCCCATTATCCTCTTTCATTGCTCTCATCAATACTGAATTCAAAAGTTTGTCGTAAAGTCAGGTGTACCGCAGCTTACAGTTCTGGACAAATGACACCTATATAGTCTTGGGAAAGGACACCCAATGCAACAACTTGAACGAGGTTACCCATCTTTGACAACTTAAAAGTAATTCCTTCCACTTCAAGACACCACTTTTTCAACCCTTGGCACGAGCTTCTGAATCATTCTAAAAATTTCCCCATCCTCACCAGCAACTGTGAGTAAACCCTCCATGGTAGATGCATCCACTGAGAAATTCCGATTGATAATTTCTTGTAGAAATACCTCAACCTTGTGCATATCACCCTTGTCAAGGAATGCTCGAACAAGTATATTAAAAGCAGCTTCATTGGGCGGACATGAAAATCAATCTCGATCATCCATTGAATCCAAGGGCTGAAAATATAAAGGATTCCAAAAACTGAGCCATTTCATACCTCAACAAATTTCGTTAATCCCCATGATGCTCTTTCATTGCTCTCATCAATACTGAATTCAAAATTTTGTCGTAAAGTCAGGTGTACCGCAGCTTACAGTTCTGGACAAATGATACCTATATAGGCTTGGGAAAGGACACCCACTGCAACAACTTGAACGAGGTAACAACAATTAGCTGCAGCTCAGAAGCACTTGACGACAAAAGAACTTTACAAAGACACCTATCCATCCCAAACATGATACAAGTACCCATCTTTGACAACTTAAAATAATTCCTTCCACTTCAAGATACCACTTTTTCATCCCTTGGCACGAGCTTCTGAATCATTCTAAAAATTTCCCCATCCTCACCAGCAACTGTGAGTAAACCCTCCATGGTAGATGCATCCACTGAGAAATTCCGATTGATAATTTCTTGTAGAAATACCTCAACCTTGTGCATATCACCCCTGTCGAGGAATGCTCGAACAAGTATATTATAGGTGACTTCATCGGGCGAACAGTCATCTGCATACATGCCTTTGAGTAACTCCTCTGCTTCATCCACCAAGGCCTCGTTACAAAGTCCACTTATCATTGCAGTGTAAATCTTAACATTGGGCTTCAAACCTCTAGCTGAAATGGAACTAAAGACTTTCCGAGCGTCTTCAATATTCCCAGCTTTGCACATGCCATTTATGAGGATACCGTAAACAACAATATCAGGAACTATTCCTTGATCTTGCATCAAACGAAACACCTCTACTGCATTGCCAATTTTCTGGATCCTAAAGAAGCCATGTAACAAGATTGAGTAAGTTACAATGTTAGGATTTTGACCGCTACTTATCATCTCATCAAAAATGTTAGCTGCATCATCACATCTCCCTACTTGTAGCAGCCCCTTTAACAAGGTGATGTAAGTATCAGTAGCAGGTTTTAACCCTTTACTAGGCATTTCACGAAGGACCTGCATGGTCTCGTCCATATTCATCTTACAACAGAAACCATTGATTAAGATATTATAGCTAACGATATCAGGCTCAAAGCCCTTATCAACTATGGACTTGAAAACTTCTTTTGCTTTCTTCATGCGACCCTGCAAACAATATCCTTCCATCAGTGCATTATAAGTGACAACATTGGGTTTCTCACCTCGTCGAATCATAATCTCCAGTATGCCCTCCGCCTCCTCGGTCCTTCCCTCCTTGCAAAGTGCATCTACCAACATACTAAAGGTGATAACGTTTGGGGAAATGTTTTGTGCTTCCATGTCACTCAATATTCTTGCGGCATCCTTCCCTCGACCTAATTTGCATAAGCCATCAACCAAAGAGTTGTAGGTGACCACATTAGGGATAATATCCCACCCTCTCATCTCTGATAAGAGGCTCAAAGCATCATCTATGTTTCCATCCTTGCAAAGATTGTCGATGATTGTGTTATATATCACTACATTAGGCCTAAAGTTCCATTTCTGCATACTCCTCAGCAGCCGTATAGCCATTGCAGTGTCTCCTATTTTACAAAGCCCTTTTATGATTGTCGCGTACGTGACTTCATTAGGTTTGATCTCTCCTTTTCTCTCCAACCTCACGAACAATTTCAAAGCCTCAGAAGTCTTACTTTCGAAGATATATCCGTTAATAAGAGTGGTGAAGGTAATCGTATTTGGAGTATAACCACGTTTAAAAAAGATACCCAAGATAGCAAATCCAAAATCCACTCGACTCAAGCGGCAATAACTATTTATCAAAATAGTCAAAGTATATTCATTACTTTGTATACCCAACTCCCTGATCTCTTTATATAGAGAAATGACGGTCGAATATTTCTTCATCTTGGAAACAACAGTTAACAGCTGAGTAAAATTGATAACAGAAGGCAGAGGTCGAAACTGGGCCATTTGATGGAATAAGCTAAGAGCATCGTCTAGCTTTTCAAAGCCCATTTTAGATTTCTCCGACAACAACTTCTGTAGTTGCATCTGATTCGTTATTGCAATAACATCAGGGGGATTAGGGTTTGTAGAAATTTGGGTATGAAACAAGAGTGTATGATCTAGAAATGAGTTACCTCTATTTTATATGCAATATGGATCTTATTTGATAGATCTCAATTAGTTCTATTAGACAAAATTTTAAAAAACTTTGAAAACCTTATCAATAAAAAGATATAGACGTTTGAAAATGGCACGGATATACGTAGGGAGCATTTAAAATGGGACGGAGGGAGTATATATTAGGGTTAATAATTTACTTGCCCCTTAATCTATTCAGTTTTTAGTTAAATCCTTCTCCAACTACCAATTAAATTTACTTGTCCCTTCAACTATGTAAACATTAGTTAATTGGTCGAATCTCTCACTTTCCATCCAATTCATGGACGGAAAACTTAACGAAAACCCCAAGTGGTGCTTTTGAAGGGCATTTACGTCTCTCATCTAACAATATATGTGTATATGTATTTAATCCCATCTTCTTTCCCAAAAATCAGTCTCCATTCTCCCACTCCTGCATTTTCATCTCTCTCTCTCTCTCTCTCTCTCTCTCTCTCTCTCTCTCTCTCTCTCTCTCTCTCTCTCTCTCTCTCTCTCGCACACACCAAAACCAAATTGATTTGTGATGGAGAAAAATAAATTCACATTTTTTCATGACTTGAAATCCTTGAGACAGCTTTTTCTCTTTGTTTCTAGGCTACTGTGTGAAGAATTTAAACATGACCCAATTGTTATATCATCACTTTTGCAGCTCAAGCATGCAGCATCCAACCCCCATGTTAGGCTTTTCTGATGCAAGAACTTTATTTACCTAAGAAAAAGAAAATAAAATAGGCAACCTTACCCGGTTACCCCACTTTTGTCGAGGTGTTCCTACGTTCGAACCCATCCTACAGAACTAGAGTTGGCCGAGTTTGCCAGATTGCTTCCTCTACCAGTACAATTTTCAGGCTCTGAACAATCAATATAATCTCCAGAAATGTATGGATAGAATTAGAAATACCCACGTAGCCATAAAAGTAGTACCAAAATGCTATAACAATAGCACCAAAATACACAATTTACCTTTGGTCTCTCGGTCTCTTTTTGATCGACTAGTTTGAGGAGTTAAATTTAGGGCTGCTAATTTACCCCCAAATACACGATTTAGTGGGTTTGGGTAGAAAAGTCTATTTTACCCTTCAGTTGGTAACAAATTAAAACGGTTAGGGTTTTTTCCTACTTTTTCTGTTAATTTGGACGGATTCGACCAATTAACTAACGTTTACATAGTTGAAGGGGCAAGTAAATTCAATTGGTAGTTGGAGGGGGAATTAACTAAAAATGAAATAGTTTAAGGGGCAAGTAGATTATTAACCTTATATATTACATATATATTTGAGTAAAAAACACCAAAAACTCCACTCCATTACTTCACCAAATTATTCACCAAATTTAATATTACTCAAATTTTTTACCAAATTTGGTGAGAACCAAACCCAAAATCAAATATTGAAGGCCATTTTTTCCCCTCAAATTTACAACAATGCCATTAGTGAGACTTTTATTCAAATTTACGCCTAGATTTGCTTTTGCCAATTGGAGTGTTACATACCAAATCAAGTTTTTACTCAAATGTGAGTAAAAATCAGGGTAAGGGTGGAGGTGCTCTGAGGAATTGTGTTTGGTTTATTACGCGGAACCAACATGGATACGAAGAGTTGTGTTAGGTGTTATGTCCTGACGATGATTGTGTTCCTAACATTTCTATTGTCTGTTAGTGGTAGATGTAAGTGGTAGTTCGCGTGCTAGTGCCCACTACAAAAATATTGAATGGTTTATTGCACAAAGATTAACAAAAATGGAAAAATGTGTGAGATCTAATTATGAAGTTTATATGATCATGATTATGCCCGGTCATTACCTCTAGGACACCAAAATTAGTCAAAGTGCGCCAGTGGCGGCTCCAGGAATTTTGAACAGGGTGTTCAAAAATTACCTTAATTCGATTAGGTCTATTAACTAGTCATACATACACAAATTTTTATGGAGTATATTGGTGTGAATAATGCAACCAAATAATACGAAAATACATAAGATGTCACAATTGCATGTTTTCTTGGCGAATTCTATATTTTATGTCAAGCAAAATTAAATCGACACATAAGAATATTAGTTTTTATTGTAGAAAGTTGTTTCGCGAATAGGTTCCCATGGTTTTTATATATATATGCTCTTATTTTTGGAGATATAGAGTTGATTGTTGTTTATAGAAAAGGAAGACCGCCATATCGATACCAATAGATACTTTTTTGTCTCTATTTTTTATATATATTATTAAGAGTGTGTGCTTTGGTTTGAGCTTATACAATGTGTTAAATTGTGAATTTTCTGAATTGATGGATGTTCACAGTGCAGGACTAAGTGTTCAGACAAACACAAGATAAAATTATTACGTGTAATATAAAATATAAAAGGGTTTAGGTTGTTCAATTGACATATATGATAAGCTATGGAGTTGCATGTGACTTTTAATTTGGTTGTTTACATTTGATTGGTTTGTGGATTGATTTATTGGGGTTAGTTGTTCAAATATTTTTGGGGTAGGTGTTCAAATATTTTTGGGTTGGGTGTTCAAAAAGGCCTAAACTCAAAGAAAACTAAAAATATTACATGTATTTTAAACAAAATAAAATAAAATTGGGTGGTCAATTGACAACCCATTGCTCCATGTGGAGCCGCCAGTGAAGTGCGCGCAAGCTAACCGGACATCCGGTTATTAAAAAAAAATTGACTAGGTCAAAAGAGTTATTCATGCCTATTGTATTCTTGCCGTCCCTTTTTTGATTGTCCTTACAAAACGAGATGCAACTTCTGAATTTAAAAAAAAATCAAGTATTTCTATGCCTAATTTTTCAATTTCTTTGCAAGAATTAAAGACTTCAATTACTAGTAGTTTTTTAAATTAGTGTGGAAAATTTTAAAAATTATAGTACTATAACTTTTCATGGAAGACACTTAAAACCAGACTAAGAGAGTAACTAGTGATTTTAAGAAAATTCATGAACTACAACTTGCACATTGAAGAAACAAAAGATGATTGTAACAGAAACTAGACAATATAACGTCGTAGGTGTTATCAATTCTTTTGGAGCCAGTTCATACAATGCTTTGCTTCGACTTTAATTGGGGGCTCCGCTAATAGATAGTGAGATTGGTCTCCCAGAATTAGTCTCATTTAGTTGACCTTCTTTGGCTGCTGCACCAAACTTGATCACATTACCGTCTTCCTTAGTCATACCCTTGTCAGCTCCGATTAAATCCTGCAACAAGTCGAAAGAAGGAATTCCGATCAGTGTATTGGCAGCATCCTCTTGGTCTTTCTCATAAGTTGCGTCTCCAGCATCAGCAACGAGGAGATCTTGTTGTAGGCTTTGCTTTGTTTCAGGATCCTCAGTCTTGGCTCCAAGTTTTTCAACAACTGTCCCTTCTATATGGAAATCTTCAGTGTTGGCACTTGACTCATCATTTCCATCTCTTCCTTCTGCGGTTGATTCCTCTGCCACATCATTTATAAGCAAAACTAGGCAGTTCTGGTTATTCCCTTGTAAGGATTCACCACTTTCCAGATTCTGATATGAACCCTCAGAATCAGATTCTTCTTCCTGAAAGAATCCTTCCAGCCCTCCATCAGAAGAAATTTCATCGAATCCGCGGCTAACAATGTCATCGGACTTGAAAACTGGTTCTTTGCAGAAACTGGCAATATCATCACCAAACAAAGAACCACTTTCCAAATCATAGTCATTGTCTGTTTCAGATGAATATCCCAATTCTTCATCAGGAGACAGAGTGGAAAAGTGTTGGCCCTCCTCCCACTCCATATCAGAATCTGTTCCACAGCTCAGACTTTCTGGCGTTTCCTCTTCTTGAGTGGGGGATGCTGAATATACTTCCTCTGCGGCTTCTAGTTCTGGTGAAACAACTTCCCAAAGACTGTCTTCAGAATTGATCACACAGCCCAATGTCTCATTTGAACACCTCTCATCAACTTTCACAACACCATTTTCGTCAACAAAATCAATTTCCTCATCTTCGTCTCCATTTCCTTACTTTCCACCAAGTTTTTCAGCACCATCTTCGTGATTTCCAGCATAGATTTGGATAAAGAAATCCACTTGTTCCTCTTGTATGATATCTGGCCCATTTGAAACTCTTCCTTGAATTGCAGGTATCTCTTCAACAATAATCTGCTTAGAATTCTCTTTTGCTCCATCACCAGATGGCTTTACCCAGCGTGGCGATAGACATCCAAGTTTCATACTCTTCTGGGCCTTCAACACACGCCTCCTTGCCTTTAAGAAGCACTTAAGCGGTGGCAAAGGAGCGTGTCGATGACCGTTAAGCGAACAGTATGTATAAGGGCATACTTTCATGGCCGAGGTTCCTTCTGATTCAGTTGCCCCGGGACTCAGGGTGAGGTAAGTTGGAAACTATGAATCTTTTAAAGTTGAAGAGCATGTTGCTCTCTGTACTTCAAGATTCTCACATAGAACAACTTGTGAACACTTCTTTATTGAAACCCTTAATGGTTTAAAACTAGGGGACTTTGTTAAAGTCCTCACCAGTTTCAAAGCTCTGGTGAATAGTGCCGGTCAAGATATGCAAATGATTTTTGAATAGATGTTTTTTTATGGTGTTCAAAAGCTGGCTAGTTGACCCTAATATTTCAATAGCTCCTGCAAAACAAGTTCAAGGGCCTTGAGAGTTTTCGATTACGGATAACGTGACGATCAATTCGTCGAAGGAATTGAAATTAGGAATACAAAGTGCCTTCCTCTGATCCTCTCAGTACGGCGTTATGTGATTTATTTATATAATTCGTGATAGAAAGATACGAGAGATTCAAATTCCTTTAACAGTAGCAACCGTTACACACATTTCTTACCCTCAAGTAATGTTAATTGCTCATTTTGAGGGAATCCAAAGGCTTATCATTGAACAATTAGTACATAAAGCTAAGTGGTTCCATAATTTCCTATTAGCAGAAAAGAAAAGGTGCTGTGATTAACTTTTCAAGATTCATTGGTATCTCTAGATTTTCTAATCTATTTGCTAATCAGCTGCTGAAATTCATAGATGCAAAAGATTCTTTTGGGGAATCAACTTTCTTTTGGGAATCGACTTTCTTTTTCCTTCAATTTTCTTCTTTCTAGACAAGCGTGTGAAAATTAACCCAGACCTTGAACAAAAATGCAGCTAGCTTCAAGAGAAGGGTTTGGGAGACTTTCTCATGCAAATTTGCACAAAAAAGCAAAACAACAAATATAAAATTGGGCAATATTTTACACTTACCCAAAATGTCAAAAGCATGGAACATCCCACACACCTGATAACATAATACAAAAACAAATTTCTGATTATGACTGGGGGCACACATATAAGATTAGGTATATTTAAGAAAGTTTTTTGGGAGTGTGCAACTATTTTGATGACCATGGCTGAATAAAAATTAGAGTTGGTGGTAAACCACTCATGAATCATTTTTTTGGGGAAATTACCAAGTCCATCTAATAAAAAATAAGAAGCAAGTATATGAACTTGTGAGAGAAGTCCATCTAATACGAGCAATTTTTCGGTCCGGCGGGTACTACGTGGTACCCTCACGCGTGATTTGGGTCATCTATTTCAGTTTTGGGTGATTCGTGACAATGACTTGGAGGCAAGAATGTCACTTGGAAAAGGACATCGGACTATTAGACAAAGTTTGGAAACGGGTTAGTGTGAGCTTATCCATGCCATTACGCAATCTTTCAATCCATTTTCTGAAGATTTTGTCTTCCGTGCTTTCCCCATGACATATCTATCGCCTTAATTCTAGGGACTAGTTGTACCAAATAACCAAACCAAGCTTTATGTTGGGGAGCTGGAACAACCAAAACATGGTACTAACATCCTGGAAAAAACTTTTGCCAATTAGCAGAATTGATAGCATCAAATTCCTTAAAATCAAAATATCATCCACATAGAAACTGCAAGAGGACAGGGCTTAGACTTACGGTGAGATCTATTTCGTTCCCGGTTATTCCTGCAGAGAGAGGCTGCTGTCGTGACTCGTGACTCAAAACGTGCCACAATACAAAACTAGATTGCTAACACTTGGGCATCGCTCCAAGTCACTATTAGATCACCACTTGACCCAAAATTTTAAAATGTTAGAAAAATGAGCCCAACAATATATATCATACCATCCTTTACCAATTAACCCAAAACTTGTATTAGGAAATGGATCCAACAAATTTTTATCAAGCTATTCTATACCTCCTTCACATCAAACGCGGTCTTGCACACACAAACAACTAATGCAAAGGGGAGAGAGAATGCGAACATGACACTTTAGTACGTTGAACAACTTTGGACACGAGGATGTGTAGAATTTTTTCATCCATAAAACACAACATGGTAAGAATGAGAGCTGTTAGTCATACCTCAACGAGTTTGTTCTCAATTCCGCATAGATAAGAGGAAAACGATTAACAAAAGATTCTGAAAATCTTCTGAAATCAAGCAAAAGATTAACAAAAGATTCTGAATTCAGGGAGAGAGGGGGAGGGAGAGAGAGACCTGGTGAAATTGATGGGCAAGAGGAACCACAACAGAAATGGAGAAATGGAGGAAACAATTTTCTAGCAATGCTTTTATACACCACCGTTTAAGTAGTAAAACGCCAGCTCAACAGTAATTGAGTGTCCTTGTTCGAATCGGGTACAGATTCAAACAGCATTATTCTGCTATACTACAGAGATATGCAGCAATTGGGAAGCTTCCTCCCACTTCCTCCTTATTTTCCGCCTGAAGTTGGTCGAGAAGATTCAGCGGATTACCCGATTTTCAGCTTGGCATTGTCTTCTGCTTTGGCGTTTGGTGAGAAGAGAAGATGAAAGACGCTCGGATGAGAGAGAAACAGATGCATCTGCCCGCTGCCCGGCCTTCCCCCTATATGTATAGGTTATAGATTAGGTATCCTCAACAAATAACTAAAGAAATCAGTATCATTAATGGGTGTTATTAGTTCTGGTCCGAGTCCTCAACACCCTCTCCCCCCTTTGCTAAGATGACTCAAGCAGTTAATCACCACCAGAGAGCCCTGCTATATCTGTGGTTGACGATGATCGACGATGAAGCACGGTGGACAATAGTGAACACTGAAAGATCGACGATCGGCGAGGGTGGTGCATCAAAGATCAACAACTAGGAAGGGTTGAGGGCTAAGCGAGAGTAGGGAGGGAGAGGGGGAGGAAGGGAGAGAGTTTTGACACAGTTCATGAAGTTCTGTAAGAGAAAATGAATGATGAGAGAGGAGGAAACGTAAAAGGAAAGGCATGCTAAAATGAATTTCTGTCAGAGCCTTTGGCAGAAGAGCAACTGAGAATCTACAAAATTACCATAAACAATAGGTGGCCATATTTAACTGAGAGTTTACCGAAGAACAAAATGGCATGCAAGCCTCGGGTGTACAAACCACAACGCTAGCAAATTTAGGTTAGTATTATTTGCAAATAAATACCCACAATAAATTTGGTATAGCTTGAACAAGATGAGCAAAGAATACACTAAAAACCAAAACAGAAATAGTCCAAAACACTTCCAACGAGGCAAACTACACGGGGTTGTACGGGTGATGAAGGGCTTCTAATGGATACTTCCTATGGATTAATGCTCCTTCCTTCTTTTCTCGAACAATTAAGAAGTTTCTCATACAATCCTGGATGATGTCCCCTCGATGGAAAATGTCCCCTCCAAAGAAACTTACAAGCATTGGTAGCATCATGGCTTCATTAGTCGAATCAACACAATTGGCAAAGTGCAAGTTCCTTATGAAATAGCTAGTAGAGCAAAAGTCGGTGTGTAATATTTTTGACGCTATCTTAGAAACTAAAGAAACTCGTTTACAAGGTTCGAGACCATCTATCTCATAAAGTGCCCATTGTAGCTAGATGGACCAACCCCAGACAAATTAGGTTAAGAAAAGTTTATAACTTAGCGAACAAAGAGCACTGGCCCCCTTGGGTCCAAATTGGTACTATCATAGAAAGTAAACAATTCATTGCTTCCGCTATTCTCCGGGATCGGCAAGCGTCATTGATGGAAATGTCCCCTTCAAAGAAACTTATCCTTGACTTGAAGTTTGGACTCTTGCCCCCGGGAATGCTCTCTTTTAACTGCAGCACCTAATTAAAAATCTGGCTCAAGCCACTTCCCCCAACCGTTGACAGTGATACCAACACAAATAATGGGACTCATAACAATTACTGACCGGAAGATTTCTTAAAATTCCACCAGAATAAAGAAACTACACAAACCGCTAGCTGCATTTCATTAACCCAAAAAATGGCTTGTTAATGGAAAACTCAAAGCCTGACACAAAAGTAAGTGAAGGAAAACAAGGAATTCAAAGTGAATACCAAATCAATAAGAGTAAAAGGATATTACTGGACAGCGGGGAATTAAAATTGCATCTACCTAATATTGTAAACCTTTTCTCATACATCAGCAAACCCCCAAGCATGGTTGTACTAATAAACTGAGGCAGAACAATTAGTCATTTCCAAAACAAAATGTTCAATGACTTTGGCCACAAACAAGTGCAGAATTTCTTTCCTTCCACAAACAGTATTTAGAGGTGTTAGTCATACCTCAACAAATTCCGTTAAGCCCCATGATGCTCTTTCATTGCTCTCATCAATACTGAATTCAAAAGTTTGTCGTAAAGTCAGGTGCACCGCAGCTTACAGTTCTGCACAAATGATACCTATATATAGTCTTGGGAAAGGACACCCAATGCAACAACTTGAACGAGGTAACAACAATTAGCTGCAGTTCAGAAGCACTTGATGACAAAAGAACTTTACCAAGACACCTACCCATCCCAAACATGATACAAGTACCCATCTTTGACAACTTAAAGTAGTTCCTTCCACTTCAAGAAACCACTTTTTCATCCCTTGGCACGAGCTTCTGAATCATTCTAAAAATTTCCCCATCCTCACCAAAGAAGCTGTGAGTAAACCCTCCATGGTAGATGCATCCTTTGAGAAATTCCGATTGATCATTTCTTGTAGAAATACTTCAAGCTTATGCATATCACCCTGTCAAGGAATGCTCGAACAAGTATATTATAAGTGATTTCATTGGGTGGACAATCATCTGCATACATGCCTTTGAGTAACTCCTCTGCTTCATCCACCAAGGCCTCGTTACAAAGTCCACTTATCATTGCGGTGTAAATCTTAACATTGGGCTTCAAACCTCTAGATGAAATGGAACTAAAGACTTTCCGAGCATCTTCAATATTGACTTTACACATGCCATTTATGAGGATACCGTAAACAACAATATCAGGAACTATTCCTTGATCTTCCATCGAACGAAACACCTCTCTTGCCTTGCTTTGATTTTGGTTCCTAAAGAAGCCATCTAACAAGATTGAGTAAGTTACAATGTCAGGATTTTGACCGCTACTTATCATCTCATCAAAAATGTTAGATGCATCATCACATCTCCCTACTTGTAGTAGCCCCTTTAAAAGGGTGGTGTAAGTCTCAGTATTAGGTTTTAACCCTTTACGAGGCATTTCTCGAACGAGCTGCATGGCCTCATCCATATTCATCTTATCGCAGAAACCATTGACTAAGATATTATAGCTAACGATATTAGGCTCAAAGCCCTTATCAACTATGGACTTGAAAACTTCTTTTGCTTTCTTCATGTGGCCCCGCAAGCGATATCCGTCCATCGAGTGCATTATAAGTGACAACATTGGGTTTCTCACCTCTTGAATCATGATCTCAAGTATGCCATCCGCTTCCTTAGTCCTTCCTCCTTGCAAAGTGCATCCACCAGCATACTAAAGGTTATAACATCTGGGAAAATGTTTTGTGCTTCCATGTCCCTCAACATTCTTGTGGCATCCTTCCCTCGACCTGATTTGCATAAGCCATCAATCAAAGATTTGTAGGTAGTCACGTCGGAGCATGACCGCATTTAAAAAGATACCCAAGATAGCAAATCCAAAATCAACTCGACTCAAGTGGCAATAACAATTTATCAAAATAGTCAGAGTATATTCATCACTTCCTATACCCAACTCCCTGATCTCTTTATATAGAGAAATGACGGTGGAATATTCCTTCATCTTGGAAACAGCAGTTAACAGCTGATTAAATTGGATGACAGAAGGCAGAGGTCGAATTTGGGCCATTTGATGGAATAAGCTAAGAGCATCGTCCAGCTTTTCAAAGCCCATTTTAGATTTCTCCGACAACAACTTCCGTAGTTGCTTTCGATTCGTTATCGCAATAACATCAGGGGGATTAGGGTTTGTAGAAATTTGGGTATGAAACAAGAGTGTATGATCTAGAAATGAGTTACCACTTGTTACAAGCCCTTGGGTAGAACTCGCCCCCAAAAGCTAGCTCAAGGGGGAAGGGTGCCCAGGGACTTATAAACCCCCCACCAGGAGCCCATACTCCCGATGTGGGACAAGTCCCATTCCTTGCACTGGATCATAACAAACCCAACCCCTTCAGAGCCGACGTCCACGGCGGCAGGTCGCCCTTCCGGCACCTCCGACAACACCCGTGGCGGCCTCTTCCAAGGAGGGACCTGCTCTGATACCAATGTTACAAGCCCTTGGGTAGAACTCGCCCCCAAAAGCTAGCTCAAGGGGGAAGGGTGCCCAGGGACTTATAAACCCCCCACCAGGAGCCCATACTCCCGATGTGGGACAAGTCCCATTCCTTGCACTGGATCATAACACCACTACTGTAATTAAGTGCCGTTGTCGGGCTGAAGATGGAGGCAACGGCAGCAATTCTCCGCATTATGATCACAAGAAGATAGATGGGTTGAGCCCAACCAAACTATGCGAAGCGTGAGTGAACTGCTTTATGCAGAGGGGAATACTCAAAGGGAAAGATGCGAACTGGCTACCGAAATTTTATTTGCTTATCGTATACATAACAGCGATAATACAATCTATGTTTGGGTTCAGCATACAGACGCTCCCCTGCCAAACACTGCAATGATCCCTTCAAGGAAAAAAACGTGCAATCGATAGAAATCTAATTTCATCCATTATCTTTTCTTTCTTTTTTTCCTTTCTTTTTTAAACATGGAAAACGCCACCCAGAGCCTTCGGTAGAAAAAATCGATCCACAACTTTCAGGTTATCAATGCGGGGTGAGTAAGAGCAAAGCCAATGCAAATGTTAAAATAGCTATAGCTATTGCTATATTTTGGCACCAAAATGTGGTTTTTGGTGCTAAAATAGAACCCAGTCTCCAATGTTTGGTTCTATTTTAAAACCAAACAGTTCTAAATTTAACTAACTTTCCCACCATCTCATTTTTAATTACGCTTTCAACCTCAATTCAACTATGTACGTTATTTTCAACCACGTTTTTTAACCCCTTTCCGAATTATTTTTTAATTACATTTTTTTTTTTTTTTGTCCTCCACTGTTTCAACTAACATTCTACCCAGATATTTTCTCACCTAACTTTCTCATCTAACTTTCTAACCTAATTTTCACACCAAATTTTCTCACCTAACTTTTTCATCTAACATTCTACCCAAAATTTTCTATAAATACACAATTAAAGTTGTCATCAATGGCCACACCATTCTCATCTGCAATATATTTCCTATATTTCCTTTCCAAACTAATATCATGAGCAACTTAAGCAAAAGGGTACTGCGGGGAGATTTCGACGGAGATTCTTCCGATGAAGATGAAGTTGCGATGATGCAGATGGTAATGGCGAGCAGCTATCAACAAATGCAAATGCAGCATAGCCAACAAAGGGGTTATGTTGGTTCTGTCAGTGGCCGGTCTTTCATCCACCGTGATAGAGCTGCCGCCAACGAAAGAATCCATTCGGATTACTTTTCTGAAGATCCCCTTTTCAGTGAAAAAATTTTCCGTCAACGTTTTCGGATGGCTAAACCCCTGTTTGAGAGGATCTTGACTCAACTCCAGCAACACGACGATTATTTCGTCCAAAAGTCCGACGCTATTGGTGATGCTGGTCTATCTGGTATCCAAAAGATGACTGCAGCACTGAGGATGCTTGCGTACGGGATGCCAGCTGATAGCGTTGATGAGTATGCCAAAATCGGAAGAAGTACTGCTATAGAATCGCTCAAGAGATTCTGTAGAGGAGTTGTGGAGATCTTCGAACCAGAGTACCTGAGGGCTCCAAATGAAGCCGATATTGCAAGGCTCCTACGTGTGGCTGAGGATCGTGGATTCCCTGGGATGCTAGGCAGCTTGGACTGTATGCACTGGCAATGGGAGAAATGTCCAACTGCTTACCACGGTATGTACACTGGACACGTTGAAAAGCCCACCATCATACTTGAAGTTGTTGCCTCACATGATTTATGGATTTGGCATGCTTTCTTTGGGATGCCTGGTTCATTTAACGATATCAACGTGTTTGATCAGTCTCCTCTCTTTGATCAACTTCGTTCCGGTCGTGCCCCTCCTGCCCAATTTGTCATCAATGGCCGACATTACGACATGGGGTACTACCTTGCTGGCGGTATCTACCCAAAATGGGCGACTATTGTTCAAACCATTAGAGAGCCCAGTGACAGAAAGAAGGCTCACTTCGCGAGAATGCAGGAGGCACGTCGCAAAGATGTTGAAAGGGCATTTGGCGTGCTACAAGCATTACATTAGTAGATTTTTTAAATAAAAAAAAACCCAACAAGAGAGTGTACATTTAAAAAAAAAAAAACTACAATAATCTAAAATAAAAAAAACTACAATAATCAAAAAGTAGCCGTTGAAATTAATTTGTCCGTTCATTTGCCCGTTGGGCACACCAATTTGGTGTGCATGTTGGTGCACCAAATAATTTCCCATGTCCATCTATCTTTTCCCCCAACCAACGTGGTGCTACAGAAGAAAATTTTCAGATCTAAAAATTGGGGATGGGGAAATACTCCATTGAAGCCGATCTCTCTGTGTCCCAGACTTCGATCTCTCTCTCTCTCTCTCTCTCTCTCTCTCTCTCTCCTCTCTCACAAACACCCATCTCGGAATCACTATTTGCGGTGGAAGTTGAGGGTTTTTCAGTGGAAGAAATCACCATTGATTCCGGCGAAGGTAACAACCGTTGAGATTCCGGCCGGCCACTTTTCAGGTATGTGTTTCCCACCCATTTTTCTGGTATTTGGCAGTTGGAGTATGACGTGGCAAGGATGGCTATAGCCATCCTTGGTTCTAAATATAGAACCAAGTATAGCTTTGTGCCATTTTAGAACCAAGTATAGCATTGCACTGGATTTGGGTTTTTTGAGTCTGGTGTCAAATTATGAGTATAGAACCAAGTATAGCTCTTGCATTGGATTTGCTCTGAGTAAGTAAACGATGGGTATATTACTCAGCTCACTTGAATACCCAAAAAGTGTATAGAAAGTTTCATGCAGGGAACAACAATTTCCACAAGTGGAGATAGACAAAAACAAGAATACGAAAAGATCCATGAATCGCCGCCACGGATTTCAGAAAGGACACCTAAACCGCCGTCACGGATCTGGCCTCTTATTCGCCGGAGAGGAAACCTCACCACCCTAAAACTCTGCAATCTCGATTCTCTGACGGATTTGGCCCTCCTGATATTTGGATAGAAGCCGAGGGGAATGGATCTGGTCCTTGAGGCCAAGGGTGGTAGGGATGGATGGGGGTAGCCCCATTTCATCTATCCAGGGCAAAAATGATTTTCTTTTCCTTTTTTTTTATTATCAGGAATTTGATTTAGAACTGCCATGACAACACTTACAAAAGATTTCATTACAGAACTTGATAAGAGCAACACTTATCTAAGTCTAGATAGTAGTCAATTAGCATGTATTTCTATACATATCCGAAATAAAGTAAAAAATAGTGCCGGTCAAGATATGCAAACATGGTTTTTGTATATATGTTTATTTTTTTTATATTTAGTGTTCAAAATCTGGCTAGTTGACCCTAATATTTCAATGGCTCCTGCAAAACGAAGTTCAAGGACGTTGAGAGTTTTTGATTATGGATTATGTGACAATCAATTCGTCGAAGGAATTGAAATTAGGAATACAAAGTGCCTTTCTCTCAGGATGGCGTTACGTGATTTGTTTATATGATTCGTGATAGAAAGATCCGAGAGATTTGGAAGCAAACCGTTACACATACCCAACTTGTTCTTAACATTTCTTACTGTTACCCTCAAGAAATGTTAATTGCTTATTTTGACATAAAGCTAAGTGGTTCCATACTTTCCTATTAGCAGAGAAGCAACAGCGTTGTGATTACCTTTTCAAGATTCATTGGCGTCTTTTTTTCTAATCTATTGCTAATCAGCTGCTGAAATTCATAGATGCAAAAGGATTCTTTTGGGGATCAACTTTCTTTTTCCTTCAATTTTCTTGTCGACGAGCGTGTGAAAATTAACTGAGACCTTAAACAAAAATGCAGCTAGCTTCAAGAGAAGGGTTTGGGAGACTTTCTCATGCAAATTCGCATAAAAATGCAAAACAATAAATATAACATTGATTCCAATGCCATTGGCTTAAAGATTTTTTTATTGTCATTATTCTCTTCTTCTTCTATTTTTTTTTTCTTTTGCTCGACAGTTTTGCATCAATTTTTTTTTTTTGTAATTATAGGTTCGTCTCGAAGTAAAGATTCGTAAAAGTGAAAAATTATGAGAATTAGCCAAATATTTTGGGAAATATCTATGAGAAGACAGCTTAAGTTGTCTTTTCATACTTTTTTCCAAAAATATTTGGGTAAAAGTCATAATTTTACCCAACTCTGATTCCTCTTGTTGAAACAAAGCTATAATCACCAAAAAATTGACACAAAACTAACAAACGCAACTTTTTTTTTAAAATAAAGACAACCCAAAAATCTTTAAGCAGCCAATCACACTGGGAAACAACTAGAGGCTAAATCCATTCCACAAAACTGCCCTATTTGGCATCGATTTCGAAAAAAATTCTATTTAATCTTTTTTTGTATATTGTATACCCAGAAGAACAATTACGCTTAAAACGAAACAAGATTGAGGATTTTTTTTTCACCAAAAACAAATTTCTGATTATGACTGGGGGCACACATTAGATTAGGTATATTTAAGAAACCTTTGTGGGAGTGTGCAACTATTTTGATGACCATGGCTGAATAAAAATTAGAGTTGGTGGTAAACCACTCATGTATCATTTTTTGGGGGGAAATTACCAAGTCCATCTAATAAAAAGCAAGAAGCAAGTACATGAACTTGTGAGAGAAGTCTGTCTAGCACGAGCAATTTTTCAGTGTCGAGTGGGTACTACGTGGTACCCGTGCGCGCGATCTGAGCCGTCCATTTCTATTTTGGACGGTCCGAATTATGGAGAGAGAAACACGAGAGAGAGGGTTTCAATCTGGACCATCCAATACACTTTTGGACAGCCCGAAGGCAATGTTCGGGTACCACATAGGCTCGGCCACGTGGTACCCTTTCACTACCCAAAAATTTTGTCTAATACGAAGGGCAAGATAAAAAATGGATACCTAAATGGGCCCATGGAATGAGCACTCTTGGAGGAATGTACATATCTTTTGGGTCGCAAGTCTAACAAAAAGAAGCAGCAACTAAATGGACTTATGAGGACAAGTCCGTCGAAACGGAGGGCAAGTCCAAAATAGAAATCCAAACGGAGCCGTTGAATTATTACTTTCTCAAAAGGTGGAAGTCTCACAAAAAGAAGAAACAACTTCATAATGTTGAGGGAGCAAATCCACCTAGTCAATACAAAAGGCAAGTTCGAAAAAT
>JADGMU010000906.1:0-53269 GCA_016920895.1 Vaccinium myrtillus
GGTTGCTAGTATTAAAGTTCTCGAATTGTCAAAATACAAAGAGTTTGAGTACTACGAGGGTGTGTTTGTTCGATAGAGTGGAATGGATGGGAATGGAATTAGACTGCATAAGATTGGAATATCCATTCCGATTCCCATGTTTGGTTGGGAACCATTTTCATTCCTATTTCATCGTCAATATCTTTTTTGGTTGTAAAATATTTTAGTGTGGGAATAGTGAGTTTTGGTGTGCTGGTAGTTGATTTTGGGTGGTAAAGCAAAATTTGCGACAATAATAATTTTTGGCATCAGAAATGAATTGTGGAATGGGATGATATCTCCTTGGTGAACAACAATTTCATTTGGAATGAGCATTTCTTAATTTACTACTAATATTATTTTTTAATTGGCGGCAGTCCTTTGATTATTCAATTGCAATGAGCCAATGACCATTCAATTCTGTTGTTTTAGAAAAGAGAGGAAAGGAGAAAGAAGTGTAGGGTGTTAACAAACCCCAACACGTAATATTCTTATTTATATTATGAGTGATCTCAGTACAAGACATAATTAGTCAATGTGGGACAAACTAATATAAGCTATTCTAACACTCCCCCTCAAGCTGGAGAATAAATATCAAAAAGTCCCAGCTTGTCACATAACAACTCTAACCGTGGCTTGAACAATGATTTAGTAAACATATCCGCCAACTGAGCACCCGTAGACACATACGGAGTAGCTATCACACCACTAGTCAACTTCTCACGCACTAGATGACAATCAACTTCAATATGCTTAGTCCTCTCGTGAAATACGGGATTGGACGCAATGTGAATAGCTGCTTGATTATCACAATACAGCGGTATGGGTAACTGCACACTGAACCCTATCTCCTCAAGAAATGATCGCAACCATACAACCTCACATGTAGTGTGTGCCATTACTCTATACTCTGCTTCTGCACTAGACCGAGCCACCACTGTTTGCTTCTTACTCTTCCAATTGACAAGATTTCCACCAAGAAAAACACAATATCCAGTAGTGGACCTCCTATCAGATGGTCCTCCTGCCCAATCAGAATCAGTGAACGCCTCAACGCGTAAGTGTCCACTGGCTCGATATAGCAAACCCCGTCCTGGATGTAGCTTAAGATACTTCACACCCCGAGGACAGCCTCCCAATGTGGATGACGAGGAGCGGACATAAAAACCGACTCACCAAGCTAAGCGCAACGAGATATCCGGTCGTATAATCGTGAGATAGTTTAACTTACCAACCAACCGCGAGCATCGATCGTCGAGTTGTGAAGCGGCTCCTCTGGTCCACACACGGTTTGACATTGGGATCCATAGGCGTCTCAACAGGCCTAGCTCCCAACAAACCCAGTATCCTCAAGGATATCCAATACATACTTCCTTTGTGATAAGCTAATACCTTCTTTGGACCGGGCCACTTCAATACCTAAAAAGTACCGAAGTTTCCCAGATCCTTAGTATGAAATTGCTGATGTAAGAAAGCCTTTAGCTCATCAATACCTCGCTGGTCATCACCGGTAATGATAATGTCATCCACATATACAATCAATAATACTTTCCCTCGACCAGATGCGAGGGAAAACACAGAATGGTCGATCGACTCGAAGCATGCCAAATCTCAAAAGCGCATCACTAAACTTGCCAAACCAGGCCCTAGGAGACCGGCTTGAGGCCATAAAGAGCTTTTAAGCCGACATACCTCGACACGCTCCCCCCCCGAGCAACAAACCCAGGTGGTTGCTCCATGTAAACTTCCTCCTGAAGATCCCCATGAAGAAATGCATTCTTGACATCAAGTTGAAACAATGGCCAACCAAGATTCGCAGCGAGAGAAATAAAAACTCGAACAGAACCAAGTTTAGCAACAGGAGAGAACGTCTCCGAATAATCAACACCATAAGTCTGGGTGTAGCCTTTGGCAACAAGACGAGCCTTATAGCGCTCAACAGTGCCATAAGGAAGATACTTGACAGTGAATACCCAATGACAGCCAACAGTAGTCTTACCAGCAGGAAGAGGAACCAGTTCCCAAGTACCATTATGATGAAGTGCAAACATCTCATCCTCCATAGCTGTCCGCCACTCAGATACAGATAAGGCCTCCTGAACAGACTTAGGAACAAAAACAGAAGAAACCGAGGTAGTAAAAGCTCGAAGGGACGGTGCCAAATGATTATAGGAAACAAAATGAGCAATAGGATGGAGAGTGCAGGACCGAATACCTTTACGATGGGCAATAGGAAGATCAAGATTGTCTGGATCCCGCAACGGAGAAGAAGATGGTGCAGTGGGTGAAGGTGGTGTTGCTGGCTGAGATGGCTCTGGCTGAGGCGCTGGCTGAGATGGCTCTGGCTGAGGCTCTGCTGACTGAGATTCAACTGGTGGATTTTTAGGACGACGATGATATACCTGCAAAGGTTTTGGTGGAGGAACGGTACTAGATGGGACGGTTAGAGGACACACAGACCCATATGCAGGCAAATCATTAGTGGTGACAGACTCCGAATAAAAAGGAAGAGACTCATTAAATGTGACATTAGCACACACAAAATGACGACGTAAAGATGGGGAGTAACATTTATACCCTTTCTGAGTGCGAGAGTAACCAAGAAAAATGCACTTAATGGACCGCGGGTCCAATTTACTCTGGTTGGGATCAAGAGCATGAACATAACATGTACACCCAAAAACCCGAGGGGGTAATGAGTGAAGAGGACGACCAGGAAACAGGATTGTATGGGGTATCTGACCCCTAAGGATAGAAGAGGGCATACGATTGATCAAATGGCATGCAGTAAGAATCGCGTCACTCCAGTAAGACTTAGGAACTTTCATTTGAAATAACATGGCACGCATAACTTCTAATAAGTGTCGAATCTTGCGTTCGGCAACTCCATTTTGCTGTGGAGTCCGAGCGCAGGATGACTGATGAATAATCCCATGATCATAAAAAAACTGAGATAAAGTACTATGAAAAAATTCGCGTGCATTATCAGACCGAAACATACGAATACAAGTATTAAACTGAGTCTTTATTTCCATGTAAAATGATTTAAAAATAGTCTTCAACTCAGATCTCTCTTTCATAAGATAAAGGTATGTAATACGAGAGAAATCATCAACAAATATAGCATAATACTGAAAACCAAAAACATTAGGCACATGAATAGGCCCCCAAATGTCTGAATGAACTAACTAAAAAGGATGTGACACACGACGTTCAACCCTAGGATAAAATGGCACTCTATGATGTTTACTCAACTCACAGACTTCACAAGATAACTCCTTAAGAGAACTGCACGAAGGCACTAGACGCTTCAAATTCTGAAGAGATGGATGACCAAGCCGACAATGTTGTTGATATAAGGACTCTGATGACTGAAGGGCAACTCGTTGAACACCACCACTGGTTAGGTAATACAGACCACCACGCTCAACATCGGCACCAATCTTCCTCCCCGTCTTGAGATCCTGAAATACACAACCATGAGGAAGAAATGTGACTGAACAATTTAAGGATTTTGTAAGTTGACTAATAGACACAAGATTAAAGGGTAAACGAGGAACATGCAACACAGAATTTAAAGTAAATGACGGAGAGACAGAAACTGAACCCAAACCAGTAACCTCAGTGGTAGAACCATCTGCTAAGGTAACATGAAAGGTTTTATCCATGGACTGACAAATAGAAAAGAATTTAGAAGTACCAGTCATATGATTAGTAGCACCAGAATCGATAACCCAAGGAGAAGAAAAAGATGATGCAACACAAGCAACAAAGGAACCTGTCTGAGCGAACGTAGCTGTGGAAGAAGAAGCTGCAGCAGCAGAAGGCTGAATGGACATAAGACGCTGGTACTCCTCTGCTGAGATAGTCACACTGCTATCAGTAGAATGAGTAAACTGCCCAGCATCCTCAGAATGAGCAACCTGATGACCCAGAATAACGTGCGACCACGACTAGTTCCACCACGACCACTAGACCCAGAATAACCACGACCACCAGAACTAATACCTAAATCATAGCCACCGGAACTTCGACTACCAGAACTACGACCACGACTGCCAAACCCAGAATCACGGCCGCGACCACGGCCACTACTAGATCCAAAACCACCAGAAACAGCTAAAGCAGAACGATCAGATGATGGCTGAGAGACAGAGCCAACATCTGAGATAGAAGCCTGGCGAAGACGACTAAACACCTCATCAAGAGAGGGCAACTCCCGCTCCCCCAGTATCTGAGACCGCGAACTGGATCATAAGAGGAGGGCAATCCAACTAGAAACCGAGAGACCTCCAAACGCTCACGCTGACGCTCCATAATCCGAGGATCGCTCGAGATAGGCTCATAAACTCGGAGTTCCTCACAAGTGCCACGAAATTTGGAGTAGTAGTCCTCCAAGGATCCAGTACCAAAGGACAAAGAAAAGAATTTCTCATGGAGATCATATGTGCGCCGAAGATTATTGATACCAGAATACATCCTGGCAACCCGATCCCATACTTGTTTGGCAGTATCAAGGTAAAATAGAGGGCCACTAATATGAGGTTCCATAACATGCCATAACTCAACACGAATATGACAATCCTCAGCTTCCCAGTCACTATATGTCGTATCCTCTTTCTTGGGAGGATCATCTGTCAAATAACGAAACTTTCGCTCACCCATATAATAAACCTTGACAGCACGAGACCAAAGAGCATAATTGTTGCCATTCAAAATAATGGCGGTAATGAAATCCTTCTCATGACGTCGGGAAGAGCTAGAAGAACTACCAATAATAACAGAACTAGAACTAGCAGCAGAAGCAGACTTTCCATCAGACATTTTGCCAAATAAGGGAGCGGCAAATAACCACCAACAGACGATCAACAAAAAATCACCGACAGACAAATCAACCAACTAATCAATCAAACCGACCAACCACGAACCTCAGCACCATAAACAACAACTTGCCAATAAATTGTCAACACAAGTGGCAGTGAACCAAACTGAACCTGCTACTGCTCAAAACTAATATTTCCAACAACCCAATATACGAGTACTATAATCTGGACATCAGAAGCAGCCATCAACAACGATCAACTTGACAACAATCAACCAAACGCAAACTACCATCCACAAAAGAGCAGTAACAACATAGAAAAGCAACTTAAACTGGGATCTTGGCTTACCACATGAGGACAGTAGACAGATCAGAGGTGTGAAGAGCACAAAACCAGATCAAACTCCACTCCAACAAGAACTTGTGAGGAATTTCGAACTGAGTAATCAATTTCGAGTCCTAATATGAGTGCATACGGGTGTTAATACAAACTGGGTAAGGAGTTTTAGGGTTCGAAATCGACTGGGTTATGGGTATTAAGGTTCGAAATCAACAGGAGACTGGTTTATAGGGAATTTCGAGGGTCATATGAGGTTCGATTTAGGGTTATAAGAGTGGTATGAGGGTCGATTTAGGGTTTTCTGTGAAGAGAGAGGATCGATTTAGGGTTTTACAGAGATTTCGGTGGTCTAGGATTGTTTACAAAGGTTTCGTAGGTGATGACAGTGCTGAAGACGATGAACAGTGCTGGTGATGCTGGATGACGACAGCTGAAGCGTGGTAAGTTTAGGTGTATCTAAGATGGATTAGGTTTTAGCTCTGATACCATGTTGTTTTAGAAAGGAGAGGAAAGGAGAAAGAAGTGTAAGGTGTTAACAAACCCCAACACGTAATAGTCTTATTTATATTATGAGTGATCTCAGTACAAGACATAATTAGTCAATGTGGGACAAACTAATATAAGCTATTCTAACAAATTCCAACATTCATTCTATCAAACCAAACATAGCCTTAAGGCCTGTTTGTCTCTCGGATTTGAGTATCAAGCGATTACATATACCACGTTTGGTTCAAACGTTTTGTGATTACCATTTACAATATCCGTTGGCTCCCAAAAAACATAAAATGTCCTGCAGGTGTTGTATTATCATGCATCAATTACTCTTATATATTCTGTCATTCGAGTTTATAAATTGAGAGCTTTTGTGTAAATGGCTTTCCACTGTTGAGCAGGAAAAAGTAGCTGGTGCCAAGCTAATGGCATCTCTAATGGCTAGTGAAGAAGCAATTTTGGAAAGTATCGCCGGAGGACTGCTGGATGCGAGAACAATACTTTCAAGTATATCTTCGTCGGATACTTCGCCGGAAGTACAACAAGTGTGTAGACAGTTGGTTGCCTGCTTAACTTCTCTGTAGATGTGTTTGTTTTTCTCTTTTTGCAAATTCCTTTTTCGGTGTCAACTTGAGGTTCTTGTCAAAGACATTCCACTGCTGTTTCCTGTGTATATATAGCACATTTTTGTATGTATAAACAAAGTTTCTCATTCAGTTAAGAATTACCAAGAAAATAAACTCCAAAATATGATTTTTGTCACGGGAAAAAATGAAGTTGCAAACAGAGGAAGGGATTCAGGTTATCAATATCTAAATTTTTATTCCAATCATATACGCAGATTTTTTGGGGTTTCAAGTTCAACTCTTGTTCTACGAACCAGGGTTCTTGAGGGGGAAGACTGACGGAAAGGAGTTTCGGTACAAATGGTCGAAACTGGACCTTCTCTTTCAGTATTATCTTCTTTCTTTGCACCTCTTCCTATTCCTGCGCGAAAATTTCTAGATTGGTATTCATTATAAACAAGTAAAAATTTGTTTGGAAAACTGGAAAAAGAAGAGAAGGGAAAACGAAAGAAATTTATGTTCTCAATTTGGTTTGAGGAGAATGGGAGAAAAAAATAGCAAAAATAAACTGATGCAAGGAATTTTGCGTAGACAGTGGTTTTGGGTATTGATGAGTGAGAATGATGTAATGACCCGCCCCAGCTGTCTCATTAGCCCTTAACCTATGTGGCTCAAAAGGTTAATCTCGATTTAGGAGTAATTGGTGGGCCAAATCTTATGAACTGACCCAAACTTCCTTAACTCTCCAATGTGGGACTATGCCCAGGCTCTCGCAATCAAGGTTCTGAATCTCGTACCGGCGTGGGTATCGATTTTTCTACTAGTACGGTATGATACTAGTACCGTTTCGGAAAACATGTAAATTATTCATTGGTCATTTATATGAGCTTCAGTTTATGAAAATGTTCCACCTTTCATGTGGGCTTGAAGCATATGTTGGGTAAATCCGTACTTGTACTGTTTACAGTGCTCAAGTTACTGTTTGATGATTTCTCTAACGCTGTTGTGATTGAGATCTACAGGGGCGGGTCATGGTCGTGGCATAAGTAGCCTGAATTCTTTTTTTAGAGTGTCTGAGTTACTTTACATGCATCTCCATTAATCTATAAGAGATTAATCTTATAACTTGGAGAAAAATTTGGGTGTTGGACGGGTACCATGTGGCGATACCCGTCGTGAATCTTGAATGTTCAAAATATTTTTGGACAGCTGAGATTTGCACTCAGACACCATATTATCCCTATCCTACACGCACCTGAATTCTTCTCCATAATTTGGTAGCGAGAGTTTGATTAGAGTCGAAAAACATCAATCTGAACTGATCTCGTGAAAATTATTACTCCACTACTAACCAGCATTGGTTATGTTTCCTGTTGCTAAAAAAAAAAAACCCTGCATTATTGATGAAAGTTGGAAGACACATGCCACAGTTGATGGAAGTGGTCCCTCGACTGAGCAGAGGACGGCCCATTTGGAAGGAGCTTCAAAAATATCATGAGTAGACCAAGACTTTAAAGAAAGCTTTAACAGAGCAAGGGCCTACAATGCTCAATTATTGTTAAAAGCGGTCCCGTGCGAGAAAAGCCTTTAGTAAATTTATAGTTCCACCAAATTCTCAACTTTACTCGTACCATCTAAATTTTCGGTAGTTGTTAATCTTCATTCCAATAAATCTTAGAGCTCGTTCCCATTAACTTCTTTGTGTGATTTTTTTTTACACTTTTTAGATTTGGACTTTGTTTGAGTTTCCGTCGTAATTTTGTATTTTTAAAATTTATCTCATCGAGACGAATTATATAACGTAAAAAATTTGACGTGTGCAAAAAAGTTACAGGGAAGGAGGCCATGCTAATTTGATGTTAGGTAATTGAACAGTGCAGTCAACTCACCAACACACAAACACTCAGGATTTTGGATGCTATGAATTACAAAAATCAAATCAAAGAAATTGAGGGAGAGAGAGAAGCCTGAGGTTCTTCGCTTGTGCGCGTAGGCCCAATCTGTTGGGGAGTATCCACAGAGTCCACTATATCACATGGACCCAACAACATTGAAGGACCCATATCCACTTAAAAGGCTCCTTGTAAGTGGTGAGCAGTCCAATCTGCTAGGTGCGCTTCGCTCCCCTCGCTCCGCTCCGTTCCGCTCCGGCATCTGGCCTTTCATCAGAACTCCTTGGTACCTCTCCATATGAGCCACAAGTTTCAACATAAAGGTCCAACTCTTTTCCCTGTTTATCCAATGTGGGACTCAATCTAGATTTGTATTCATTATTAAACAAGTAAAAATTTGTTTGGAAAATTTGAAAAAGAAGAGAAGGGAAAACGAAAGAAATTTATGTTCTCAATTTGGTTTCAGGAGCATGAGAGAAACAAATTACCAAAAATAAACTGATGCAAAGAATTTTGCGTAGACAGTGGTTTTGGGTGTTGATGAGCGAGAATGATGTAACGACTCGCCCCAACTGTCCCATTAGCTCTTTACCTAACTATGTGGTTCAAAAGATTAACCTCGATTTAGGAGTAGTTGGTGGGCCAAATCTTATAAACTGACGCAAACTTCCTTAACTCTCCAATGTGGGACTATGCCCAGGCTCTCACAATCAAGGTTCTGAATCTCGTACCGGCTTGGGAATCGATTTTTCTACTGGTACAGTACGATACCAATACTGGCCAATACCGAGTACCTTTTTCAGAAAGCATGTAAATTATTTATTGGTCATTTATATGAGCTTCAGCTTATGAAAATGTTCCACCTTTCATGTGGACTTGAAGCATATGTCGGGTGAATCCGTACTTGTACTGTTTACAGTGCTCAAGCTACCGTTTGAAGATCTTGTAATACTTAGAATTACTTATTACATGTCGTATACGCACAGCTCTGAGGTGTAATTGTGAGCTATAATAATCCTTTCATATGTAGGTTCATAAATAGGCTTTTGTTAATTATCCTTTCATATGTAAGTTCATAAATAGGCTTTTGTTGATTATGTGGTTGCATGATGTTCTGTGTATTGATTAGCCGGGTGATGATTTCACTGACGCTGTTGTGATTGAGATCTACAGGGGCGGGTCATGGTCATGACATAAGTAGCTTGAATTTTTCTTTTTTAGAGTGTCTGACGGGTACCATGTCGTGATATCCGTTGTGAATCTTTGCCGTTCAAAATACTTTTGGATGGCTGATATTTGCGCTCGAACACCATATTATCCCTATCCTATACACACCCAAATTCTTCCCCATAATTTGGTAGCGGGAGTTCGATAAAAGTCGAAAAACATCAATCTGAACTGGTCTCACGAAAATTATTACTCCATACTACTAACCAGCATTGGTTATGTTTCCTGTTGCTTAAAAAAAAAAAAAAAACCCAGCATTATTGTTGAAACTTGAAAGACACGTGCCACAGTTGATAGAAGTGGTCCCTCGACTGAGCAGAGGACCGGCCCATTTGGAAGGAGCTTCAAAAATAACAATAATTGAGTAGACCAACACTTTAAAGAAAGTCTTTAACAGAGCAAGGGCCTACAATGCTCAATTATTGTTAAAAGCGGTCCCGCGCGAGAAAAGTCTTTAGTAAATTCATAGTTCCACCAAATTCTCAACTTTACTCGTACCATCTAAATTTTCGGTAGTTGTTAATCTTCATTCCAATAAATCTTATAGCTCGTTACCATTAACTTCTTTGTGTGATTTTTTTTCACACTTTTTAGATTTGGACTTTTTTTTGAGTTTCCGTCATGATTTTGTATTTTTAAAATTTCTCTCATCGAGACGAATTATATAACGTAAAAACTTTGACGTGTGCAAAAAAGTTAAAGGAAACGAGGCCATGCTAATTTGATGTTAGGTAATTGAACAGTGCAGTTAACTCACCAACACACAAACGCTTAGGATTTTGGATGCTATGAATTACAAAAATCAAATCAAAGAAATTGAGGGAGAGAGAAGCCTGAGGTTCTTCGCTTGTGCGCGTAGGCCCAATCTATTGGGGAGTATCCACAGAGCACTATATCACATGGACCCAATAACATTGAATGACCCATATCCACTTAAAAGGCGCCTTGTAAGTGATGAGCAGCCCAATCCGCTCGGTGAGCTTCGCTCTGCTCTGGCATCTGACTTTTCATCAGAACTCCTTGATACCTCTCCATATGAGCCACAAGTTCTAGCATTAAGGTCCAACTCTTTTTCCTGTTTATCCAATGTGGGACTCAATCTTTCATACATGTTCTCAACAATCTCCCCCTCATGTGAGAACCATGCCTTGGGCCTAGACCCCCTCGATCTGATCAACTTGATTTTCCCTTAATTCTCGATCTATCTCTCCACCACCGTGTTCGAACCCGGACTTATTTACTGCACCCACTACATCGAGAGCCACCACTATCCAGGAGAACCACCTTGCTTTTCTTGCCAGCCAGGTGTCGCACACACTAAGAATTTTTTCTGCTCCATCGAGAGTACCCACTCCACTAAGAGCTACCCTTTTACCGGCCGCTTGCCGCACGTACCAAGAATTTTTCTTGCTCCATCGAGAGTTACAATGGATTTTTCCTGCTCCTCCGAGAGTCTTCATGCAAGCGCACAACCACCGATGCTTCCAGGAGAGTCCATCCATAGATTGTCAGCCATCGACTCTAATACCACTTGTTGGATCAGGTGCTAACCAACTCATCTGAAAGCAATTGCTGTTAGATGCGCAACTTAATCTTAAAGGGCAGCGCAAAGCCCTGCACTGAGCGACAAGCGGACATGAGGCGCTTCGCAATGCTGCCCATACAACACCGATGGGTGAAGGCAGTTAGTCCTCCCAATACTCTTGCCCCACGCCAGCAGGGGGCGCTTGAGTACATAGTGGATATTAGCACCGCCCGCAGCTAGCAGGGGACTCGAACTTGTAACCTTGTGGCTCGATACTGATATGGACTTCTTTTTCACCATCTTTCCTAACACCAATTGGTTTTAGGAGAGATGGTGGAAAGCGATCGACAAGTAGTGGTATCGTCCTCCAAGGTCATGGGTTCAAGTCGCGGGAGAGCGTTATCGTGAGGAGGGATTTGAGTGCCCCATAAATTTGGTTACACGATGCCACTGCGACCGCTCTAAAATAAACTTCTTTGGTGTGATATCGAATGTTATAAAAACTTAATCAGTGAAGCCTTTCTAACACCAATTAGTTTGAAGAGAGATGGTGGAATAACAGATTCGACACTATCAAAGTTTGTCTCTACAAGTACAGGATGCTCTAACCCTTAATCTAATATTCCTCCATACTCACTTGGTGAGAATTTTCTTATTGCAAATTGAGATCACTTGTATTCATTTCCTTTATTCTTGTATACTAGCTATATATATAGACTTGCT
This sequence comes from Vaccinium myrtillus, assembly GCA_016920895.1. Lineage (NCBI taxonomy): Eukaryota > Viridiplantae > Streptophyta > Magnoliopsida > Ericales > Ericaceae > Vaccinium > Vaccinium myrtillus. Next base: position 11,606 of record JADGMU010000906.1, read on the forward strand.
CAAAAACTAATTGCCACCGTGATTCTACGGGCTCCGGCTGTGGTGCCCCAAAGTGGTACTGGGAAACTGGTGCCTCAGTTTTACTTACCGCGACTACCGGATTCAAACTATAAAAGCAGTTACACTTACTACTAAAAAGCAGACTACACTTACCATACGTATAGGCTATAAAGTGTGGTAAGTAAAGTCTCTATTTATGGTAAGTAAATTCTGTGTTTATAGTAAGTCCAATTGCACAGAAAAAGAGAAAAAGCGCCCTCCTTGTGGTTTTCATCTAATGCCGAGATTTACCTATTTTCTAATGTAAAGGTCAATATTTACAAGGCACCGCTGCCCCAATACCACTCTGGGGCAACATAAAATTTTTGGATTCAGCTGCTAAAAGCCTAAAACTATACATGAATAGAAATACATATGCATTTTTGGTCGCGCTAATTTGATTTTTGGGTCTGTAAAGCTAAACATTTTCTATACATTGATTTGATTCCCATCATCATCCACCATCACTTGCAATTTACAAAGATTATATGGTTGTCCTTTTGTACGTAAACACACAGATAATTTAAATATACATACATATAGAGTTATGAATACGTGTACATGGATAGATCCGTGAAGTGGAACGTAGAATGGATGAGAAATTGACCTTGAAAATTTGCATGCCCAATCAATAATATTTGTTTGCCACATAAACCAAGTACGATTAATGACAGTAGGGTGAGTTCTAGTTCACCCTCACATTAGGGTGTAAAAATATGTCCCTAAAACTGAAGGGCTTGATTCAAACAGTTTTCGATAAAACTGTTTTTAAATTTAACCATTTCGAAAACTGTTTGGATCAAGCCCTTCCGGGTATTTTTTTTTGAAGATTTCCCGCGTAGGCCTTGGAAAATGCATTTTAAAAACATTGAGCGGTTCGGATCATCAAAATTTGATCCGGAAAGTTGAAAAAAGGCCAATCCCGCACCAAATTTTGTATGCGGGATCCCTTAGGAGACCGCCTTCCTATATATATATATATATACAAAAAAAACTAATTAGTGCTCTCGAGGCGTCATTACTTGGTTTTATAATTTAAATCTCCTGTGCATATTTATGTGGGACTCAAGACTATATATATGAGTTTTACCTGAATATGTGGTAAATGTCCAAAAAGTGGTGGAAAAGGGAGTTAAAGTGATGGAGAAAGGAGTTAGGGCATCACATGACGATGCTCCAGAGCAACTAATTACTCACAAATAAGTCTCAATCCACTAAATTTTTGCTTCAAAACTATATGTTTACGAACCCCGGACCTCCATTGACTCAAATCCCAGACCTCCCACTTGGAAGCCAAGCAGTACAACCGAATATGCTAAGAGGCACATCTGTCCATAAAAGCAAGTCAAACGAGACTCATTCTAAATAAAAACTAAAACATGGTAGATTATTTAAGAAAAGATTTTTTTCCACAACAAAAGTACTGGCGTTTATGAATTGTGCCCTCATTAATTTAATTTTCTGGCTAAGTGAGCACCACCGGCTTTTGAGGCTCCATCAAGCATATATTACAATAATTAGAATCAGAATCGTTCATCTTATAAATCGTTCATCTTATAAAGTCTCCAAAAATTTTGCTGCTAATATTCACTTGGAAGTTGATTTGGAATCTAAGTTGATTCATGTATTAAAAGTTTTGTTGCTATGGGATAATTCGAAGATGTCTAAGCTTAACCACACGGGGAACGCTCAATGTTATGAAATGATATGAAAATGTACGGTTTACCTAAAACATACATTTCCTTTTTGCTATGAGTTTTTTTTGTTTTTTGTTTTTTTTAAATATGAAAAGCTATGAGTTATTTCCTCTTAAATGTCTTTTGATAATATCCATGGAAAGCATGTAATTTATGTATTAATTATTTATACGAGCTTCGGCTTATAAAAATGTTTCACCTTTCAGGTAACGAGGAATATGATAATGTGTTTCGTTTCATGTTGGTTCGAAGCGTACGTTGGGGACTTGTACTATTTATAGTGCTCAAGCTACGTACTATTTGACGTTCTTGTAATAATATTATCAGCTGTCATATACGCCCAACTCTGAAGTGCTATTGAGAGCTATAATCCTTTTATATGTAAGTTCATAACTAGGCTTCTGTTGGTTACGCACTCTTGCCCCTCTTAATTATGTGATCACATGATATTATGTGTGTTAATTAGCCAGGGGGACGATTTCACCAACTCTCTGGCGTGATTGAGACCTACAGGGGTGGGTCAAGGTCGTGACATAAGTAGCATGAATTTTTTTTTTTTTTTTTAAACTTAGAGTGTATGAGCTACTTTATAGTATATACTTATACATATATATATATACATCTTAATAGATTAATCTCATAATTTGGAGGAGGACTTGGTTGTCGGACGAGTAACAGGTGGTGATACCCATCGCACATGTCGACTTTCTAAAATAACTTTTGAAAGCTGAGATTTGCGCTTGAACACCACATTATCCCTACCCTACACGCACTCAAAATTTTCTCCATCAATTGCTAGCAGGAGCTCGATTAGAGTCGGAAAAACAACCGTTTGAACCAGTCTCACGAAAATTATTACTATTTACTATTAAACAGCATTATTGTTGAAAGACACGTGACACAGTTGATCCGTACTATTAATTAACATTATTGTCGGACGGTCTTGATAATGTGTACCCAATGAGCACACAATAATTATACAAAAAATACACTGCAATACACCTTTTACACTTTTTAATATATTTTCACATATTTCTATATACATTTCATTCATTTTAATACATTTTTTTTAACCTTAACGTGTATTTATTAGATTTGTGTTTATTGGGTACATATTAGCATTTTCCGTTTTCGAATGACACAAGACACAGTAGATGGAGGTGGTCCCTCGACTGAGGAGAAAGGACGGCCCACTAGGAAAGGAGCTTAAAAAATATTCCTATCAAGAGTAGACCAAGACTTTAAAGAAAGACTTTAATAGAGCAAGGGACTACAATGCTTAATTATCAGCAATGTTGTGTCCAAAAAAAAAAAAATCTAGAAAGTATCCAAAATTAAAAAATGAGTGGCTCTAATATACTCTCAAGTGAATCTGAGTCATTAATTTTTAAATTTTAAATATTTTTTGAATAATTTTTCTGTGCATGTAACACTGCTTAATTTTTGTTAAAAGCGGGTCCCACAAGAAAAAGCTCGACTGTCCTATTCACTCTAGTAAGATCAACTTCACTCTAGTACCATCTCATTTTCGCTTGTTAATCTTCCTTCTAATTAATCTTAGAGCCCATTCCCTTAACTTCTTGGGAGAATGACCAAAAAGTGGTACTTGGGGCAAAATATTCCCAGAACATGGTCATGGTTTCCAAAATGACCAATTCATGAGAAGGAAAATAATAATTCCATGTACATGGCAATTTAAGAGTGAACTGTCTAAAATACCCTACCCTCTTTCCCTCTCTCTCTCAAAACCCTTTCAAACCCAATCTCAAAACCCCTCCGATCAAGCTCGAGTTGGTATGGAGGAATAAATTTGGGGGACTGAATTCAGAAGCATACGTCTCGGAATTGGAGAAGGCCGAGTTGGCCGAGGTAAGAGACGGCTCGGCGAGCGGACTCGACGGGAATAATGAGTTGAACGACAGTCATCTTCTCCGGCCGCATCAGATCCATGGCTGGCCATTTGTCTATGTACTCCATTTTCCATTAACCGAATAAAGCGAGTGATTTCCCCCAATGGGAATTTTGAATGGGAAGGGAGTGCCCTAGATCTCAAGATCTGAAATCTGATAATGCTAACAGTATATATACTTTCTCGCCTTATATGTATTGTGCAGAAGTGTGTATCACTTTTTGAGGTTTTCCTCTGCAACTGCCACTAGAACGTGGAGAAGTCGCGGTTTAATCGTCAGGATCGGAAGAATTAAGTAAAGAAAGAGTTTTTTGTGACAACACCCATATCGTGTTTTCATACATAAAATTTGTGGGTGTTAATTGATTTACATAATTGATTTTTCTTTCTTTGAGATTCTTCGATTTTCTTATTAGTTTTCTATGTTGTATCTTGAAGATTTCCTGATAGGGCTTTCATTGAAGCAGAGGAGAGTGGAAGTGGCGGAAGAATTCACCTCACCATCTTATTTCTGTGAAGCTAAGGAGTTCAGGTGCTATATTGTTGTCAAAGGGTGCCATTTTTTTACATGTAAGGTGCACATTTGTTAATACAAAGAGCAAATATTGTTTTCCTGATACAAAAAGTGGGATTGAGAAAACATTTAGAACCCAATGGTCCTTATTAGGTGCAATATTATTGTCAAAAGTGCCATTTTGTTTCATGTAAGATGCACTGATTTGTTAATATAACGAGCAATTGTTGTTTCTGTCAAAAGTGGAATTGAGACAAAACATTGGCAACCCAGTGGTCCTTATTCAGGTGCAATATTATTGTCAAAAGGTGCAATTTTTTTACACGTAAGGTGCACAATTTGTTAATACTGAGGGAAGCAAATGTTGCTTTGTCTAATACAAAAAGTGGGATTGAGAAAGAACATTTGACAATCCAATGGGCCTTATTCCGGTGCTGATATTATTGTCAAAAAGTCTTTATGTTGTTTCACATAAGGTTCACGATTTGTTAATCTGACGAGAAAATGTTGTTTTCCTAATACAAAACGTGGAATTGAGACAAAACATTGGCAACCCAGTGGTCCTTATTCAAGTGCAATATTATTGTCAAATGGTGTCATTTTGTTTCGCGTAAGGTGCACAATTTACTTTCAACGTGAGTGCAATTCTTTTATTGCAAGGTGCAAATGTTTTTCATTCACAGTGCAATATTGTTACATGCACGGTGCAACTATGGACAGCTAATATATTTCCAGGAACAATGGGAAGGAGGTGTGTGTGTTAAGCTTAAAAAATGAGAAGGGTATTTTGGACCTGTAATTTATTGGTACCATGTATGTGGAATTATTTTTTTCCTTGTCATGTATTCGGTCATTTTGAAAAACCTTACCATGTAATTGGTATTATTAGTTTTAAAAACCATTTATTGGTCATTTTCCCTAACTTCTTTGTGTGATTTTTTACATTTTTTTAGATTTTATCTTTGCTTGAGTTTTCATAATAATTTTGTGCTTTTTAAATTTCTCTCGTTGAGATGAATTACGGAACCTAAAAAATTTAACATGTGCAAAAAATTAAAGGGAACAAAGGCTTACTTAAATTTAATGTTAGGTAATTGAACAACGCGCCTGACTCATCAATAACGCGCTTGACTCATCAATACACAAGCACTCAAGATCTCGGATACTACTAATCGCAAAAATCAAACCAGAGAAATTGAAGCTTTCCGTGTGGAACCGTTGGTTAGAGCACTGTCAGGCCATTCATTTGAGAAAGACTTGCTTTACTGTTTAAAGTTGCATTATTGCAATTTAAAAGTCTTGGTCTACTTTCCGTGTGGGACCTCAAGTGAATCAGCATTTTTTTCCCCCGTTTTTTAGTAGTAATACAATAAGGAAAATGCTAACGTGTGCCCAATAGACACACGTTAAGTGTATTGAAAAACGTGAAACGTGTATATGGATATGTGAAAGTGTATTGAAAAGTGTAAAAGATGTATTGGAGTGTGTGTTGTTTTTTATTGTTTGTGTGCACTGCCTCCTTTGGGTAAAAAACTTAATCCAGTTTTTTGGTTTTTTGGGGTACAAAAAACCAGAGTGCTTTGGGTAATAATCTTAATCCAAAAAACCAGAGTGCTTTGGGTAATAATCTTAATCCAAAAAACCAGAGTGCTTTGGGTAATAATCCAATAATCCAGATTATTCGTTTGTCCTTATTCAATTTTTTTTTGCATTCGTTAGTTTTGCATCAAGATTTTGTGGTTTCTGGATTCCTCTCGACGAGACGAATCTAACAAGTATAAAATTATGGTCAGAACTCAAAATTTTTTGAATAAGGACAAACGAATAATCCAATAATCCATAATCTGGATTATTAGCCAAAAGAGGGAATAATCTGGATTAAGTTTAAGAAAAAACCAAACCGGTTTTTTGGATTATTTGACAAAAAACCAAAAAACCAATAATCTGGATTAGGTTTTTTACCCAAAGGAGGCTCACTCCCCATTGGACACACGTAAGCAAGACCCATACAATAAATCAATAGGAACCGATCCATTTACACCGATAGTGCACAAACCAGATCGTGGGCTTCACTTACGAGCGTAACACAAAAGTTTCAAACGTTTCATTAGTTTCAAAATAGAGGTTTGATACATTACATGAAAACTTTCTCATAAATCTCCCCTAAAAAAGAAATGTATGACTGTGATTCACCAAGTGTAAATGATAAACCCACCCATTTCATTTTGGGGGAGATTTATGGGAATGTTTTTATATTCTATACACTTTTCCTTAAAAATATTTTTCCAAGTGGCTTCAATAAAAATCAGTCCAATCCGATAATTCTAAGCCTTTGATCCAATCAACGTACCAATTTTCATTCAGCTTGTAACATAAAGAGATCTTTCGTTGTTCCTTCGTAACATGTAAAGTCATCTCTGGTGGAGCTCATTTTCATTTGTGAAACTTGAGTGAAGATTTCTGTAATTATAGAAATCCTCAGGGGAGCTTGTTGGAATTCACCCAAAAGTGGATTTTTAAGGAGTTCATGGTTCCACCTGTTCACGAGCCAATCCATCTACACTCAATCTCTAACACTCAATCGTGAGTTTGCTATTTCCTGTGGTCTGTCTCGATCTTCATCTTCTTCACACGTAATTTATTCAGGTAATGCCATAAAAACTCTACTCTTTTGGTGTAAATTCAGAGTGTTAGAAAGAGCTCATTGATTAATGTTACACTTTTGGCTTTCAGATCCCAACAATGTGAGAAAAGAATGGTTGATAACGATGGAAGGGTTACTTGCGTTCTCATTGGTGACTTCTTAACCATGGAGTTCTTCAGAGTGAAGTGGTAGTTCAAAGGTTAGAAAAAGAGTTTGCAAATTTATTTGTCAAAGGGTATAAAGATCTACAAAAAGAATATTGTTCAAAATACGATTTCATTTTCTTCTAAGGAAAAATACTGGAATCAGCTTCTCTGCAAGTCACTTAGTCGGACTGCACCCTCAGGTTTAAGCTTTTTGTAAACTCTTCCTGTCACTCGGGGCGGAGCTAGAATTTACATAGAGGGAGCCGAAACTTAGAACCTCAAATTTTTGATATTCACATGGTTGTTGAATTTTTTAAGCTTTTCTTTACATATAGTCTGATGTTCAAGCATGAAATCTAAGAAATGTAGTACTCCCTCTGTCTCAAATTGCTAGTCCTAAATGTTGGTCTTATTTCTAAAAACAACTATCAAAATATGTTAAATTTCCAGCTTTACCACTAAAAGTACTGTTTCCCTCTCAATTTATTTCATAGTTTTTGAAATTGGTATCATTTCTAAATCATTTATATCTTTTAATATATAAAGTTTTTATGATTTTTAAAACTTTGTATAATTGTATCAAACAACTAATGAAGATCTATAAAAAAAGATCCATATTGCATATTTTTTGAGATCTATATTAAAAGATATATAAACAAGCTAAAACTACTTAATAAACTTTACAGTTTCGAAGGATAATTTTTGAACTTTAAAACAATAATTTTGTCTCCTTAAAAAGTTGGATTTCACAAAAGAGACAAGCAATTTGAGACGGAGGAAGTATTATTATTATTTATTTTTAAAAAAAACTACTTTCTATTCATGAACATCACGAAATCTAAGAAATAATATTCTAAAAAAAAGAAAACAGCCACTTTCTATTCATACTGAGGAAAACATATATATTCGCATAAAAGGAACCAATATAGTATGTTATGATTCATGGTAAATTGTAATTGATTTTCACATCTCTCAAATTGATAACCACACTCTTTTGTTTGTCCTTTAGTGAAACTTTTACACATAAAAATTCACTAAAAAATAAAAAAGGGTGTGTAGATATCAATTTTGGAGTAGAACTCACTCGATCCCCTAGTTTAATGTGTTTTTATATTATACTGAAGTGAGTTTAGCAAGGTTGGGAATGCCCAGTCCCCTTCCCATAGATGACCCTCCGTCCTGTGACTATAAGAATCATTCAATTTTCAAATCTCGTCAAGAATATTATTTGTGCGAAAAAAATGGCAATCTAGCTAGCATCAAACGATACGATATCTGAACTTATTTGTTTAGTGAATGTGTCTCTATATTTTCTTTGATGGACATGATTTTTGGCATGACTAGTTGTCGACAAGATTTAAAAGTTCAACAGTTTCAATCGTCTTTGTCATACAGAGAAGGACCCTCAAAAGCTGTCAATTTGAGAGAAGGACCCTCAAAAGCTGTCAATTTGAGACTGGTAACTACAGACGATCTTATTCCAGAAATATGTTATGGTACGTGGATAATGAAAGATTCCTGAATTGATTAGATTTGAGGATTAATAAAAATTCATGGTCCTAAGTGGACCTTCCATGGTAGTTTCCATCCTTTTCACATTCAGTGGTGGTGGTTTGAATAAACTCAAAAGAGGCCTGTTTCGGGTTCACCTAAAAACACACAAAAAAAAAAAAAACCTACATCTCACTGATTGCGATTTTTGGTAACCCTCCTTAGAAAGAGGGTGAATATTACCTTCCCTTTTATTGGTTAAAATGGTGTAAGTCTCAGGGTGCACACAGGTCGGGAATTTCGCCCAACCCGCCCTTTTTTTAGGATTCGGGATAAATATGTAGGCCCATAGAGTTGGGCTATGTTAGGGCTGAAACCGGTTCAGTTCGGTTCGCTCCGGTTCAGGAGTGATTTTGAGTGAACCGAGAAAAACCGGTTTGGAGAGAACATAGAACCGAAACCAGTTTTAGAGTGATCGGTTCGGTTCGTCCCAGTTCGGTCCGGCTTAGAAGTCGGTTCGGTTCAGAGGAGAGAGAGAGAGAGAGAGATCTGCATACGACGGTGATAAACACACATGTATACATACACAAATCATTATAATTGATTCCACACATAAACAAATCGAACCAAATGACTAGCACAGCAGCTCCGATCGATACATACACGAATAGAACTATACATACACGAAAAGAACTATACATACACGAATCGTGGTGAACTATACACGAATAGAACTATACATATTCGAATCGATCCAGAACTCGTCATCGCCATGACTACCACAGCAGCTCCGATCTTGTCATCTCGTCATGACCGCCACAGCATATAGACACATGCCTTCATCATCGACCAACACTACGGCTCGATCTGTGTGTGTGTGTGTGAGAGAGAGAGAGAGAGAGAGAGGGAGGGGATCGCCGCCTTAGAAAACTGGGTTTGAGATTCAATTTGGGGTTTTGTTTTTCGTTTTAAGGGCTGCAGTTATAAGGATGGATGCCCATGTGTTTTTTGCTTGTGTTGTAGGCTTTTGTGAATTAAAAGAAATTGACTAAGGCCTCCTTTGGGTGAATTGAAAAAACTGGTTTTTTGGTGGTTTTTTGGTTTTTTTGGTTTTGTCCTTATTCAATTTTTTTTTGCATTTGTTAGTTTTCGGTCGATTTGTTGTGGTTTCTTGGCTCCTCTCTACGAGAGAAATCTAAAAAGTATAAAATTATTAGTCAAACTTAAAGTTTTGTGAATAAAGACGAAAAATAAACCACAATGGTTTTTTTACCCAAAGGAGGCCTAAGACACCCAAAACCAACCGCATGAAATACTCATGTAAATAATATTAATTCAAGGGTATATCTATAAATATTAGTAGTATTAGTGATCTTTGCACTGCCCACGCAGTGACACAAAGTGAGAGAGGTGGGGGACTTGGATTTGGGGTGCCTGCTGTGCACCCACCGCACAGCAGGTGCTGTGCACCCATCCGAGCCCTCCGTTGCTCGGATGGACGGCCCAGATTTCATCTTGCATGCGCTGCAACGAACGGTTCGGATGCAAATGTGCTGAGGTGAAATTTGGGCCATCCATCCGAGCAACGGACGGCTCGGATGGGTGCACAGCACCTGCTGTGCGGTGGCTGCACAGCAGCCACCCCGTGTCCGGGGGACTTCTCACGCCTGAAGAGCATCTCCCAAATTCTCATGAAGCACATGGGGGGCAACCTTTTATCCACTTTTGTGTTTGGAGCTCAGATTCTCTGTTCCGAAAAACCCCTGTGTCGAGGGGTTTTCGGCCGTTGGATCACTCAAAAATATTAAAACATAAAACAAAAATAAAAAATTCAACGACCCAAAACTCCTCGGCACGGAGGTACAGAGGTTTTGGGTACAAAGTATTTGACACCTTGTGTTTGTCCCCTTTCCCTTTAAACAAATCAGTGCATTTTCCCTTCTCTCCTCTCTGTTTCCTCCTTTCATTTTCCTCCCTGGCGCAGAGAAAGGGATATAGCGCGTCCCAAAAACACAGTACCGCTCGGTACCCTCCGAAAATTCTTAAAGTGTAGTTATCAAAAAATGAAGTGTCATAATTAATTACAAGTATGCTCCGGTCTGCTCCGGTATCCATCGTTTTTTTCATGTTTAATAATATAACAAGTACTAGAACAAGTTACCGTGCGATGGGACATCAATATCAACAAGAACGAAACACGTGAGTCTTGAAAATGGTTGATGGCTAACATGATTTTGAAAATAAACTTCAACCTAAACATGTGGCTATCGATATTTGATCAGGGTATTCTTTTTCATTCACATTTGACCTGACAAGCCGAACAAAATCAACAGTAAAGTCTTGTGATAATTTCTGGCTTAAATTGAAAACCGACTTATTATGCTTCACGAGTCAGGTCATTCTGTCACAAAATAACGACTTACAAACTGACTTAAGCTAATTCATTCTGGAATAAAGTTAGGAATTAGAACAACCCCGAAGCTCTTGTAGAACTTGGCTCATGATATAGGAACCAGATCCCCTGTTCCAAATTCTCCATGTTCCTCTGTTGCAGGGAGTTTTGGACCATTGAATCACACACAAATTTTTAAAACACAAAAATAAAACTCACCATCCAACTGCCCAAACGAAACAGGGGTTTTGGCACAGGGATCTGAAACCCATGATATAAAGAGCACAATAATGCCTGTTGTGCCCCAAATAACAACCCCAGTCTCATTGGTGGCGGAACTGTGATAAACAATGGGCAAGAAAATATAGTGATTGTGGAAGTCATCCGAACCGAGAATCGGACCGGTCTATTGGAAAACCGAAAAAATAAACCGGTTCGGCTCGGTTTTCAGGTTCGGTTCTTTATTTTTTTTGTTCAGCCCTAGGCTATGTTGAGATTTTAAGCCCGTTTACTAATTGGGTTGAGTTTGGGAAAATCCTTCCAGCCCAGCCTGGCCCGATTCAAAGATTTTTTAAAAAAATTTTTACTAGGATATACATGTATGTTGTTAACGCTATAAGTCCCAATTGCTTAGGGTTTTTTTTTTTTTTTTTTCTTGAAGCGGATCCTCTCTTACTACTCCATAAAGTAGGTTTCATCTTTGTCTACTTTAATAGTTTTGTGAGAACTTAGAACTTTAATTATGAATTCTAATTAGTGATCATTATGGCTGATTATTTTGGTTTTTTAATACGCTTTAGAAAATTAAATGGGCTTGTTGGACGAGCTTGGGAAATTAAAAATTTAATTGAGTTTCTCATCTTATTTTTATATGTATTTTTTTACTGCAGATATAAACATTGTGGCTTTGAGAATACCATAAGAGTAAAGAGCTGACTCCAAGTTCAGTTGTATGGGCGATTAGTTTCTTCTGCAACAAATACATCCACTTGTCTTAGTGCCTCTTCAATTTCCCACATGGGTAAGCAAAGTCTGTATTCACAGAGACTGGTAAATTATCACATCCCAAGCTTGTTAAAGAGAGTTGAGGTGTTGTTTAGAGTAAATTTTATAAATAAAAACTCAAGGAAACTGATATGGCACTCCCAAATTGTTAATCCCAAAAGTGGAGTGACAATATCAATCCTTATATGGACTTGATATCTCGGGATTGATATTGGCACTCTCTTTTTGTAGTGTCATTAACAATTTTGGAAGTGTCAATATCAATTTCCAAAATTATAACTGAAGATATTAAAAATTACGAAAGACATAACTAGTCCAAAACCAATAGATTTTCGGTATTTTTTGAAACTTTTACAAGTAAGAAATTACTGAATATGGAGAGCACAAGATATACATGAAAATACTCATAAATGGATAAAAAAAAAAAACTACGGAAATAATTTTTTTTAAAAAAACTACCATTGTGGGATTACAAAACACCTCAACTTATTTTTACACCCTCAACTTATTTTTACACCTTGACTTTTTACCAATTGACCTAAGATCTACTCCTGTTTGATGAATCTGCGTTCATCATACCTTTGTATTTATTGCCTCTGCCTCTTCCTCTTCAAGCCTTGCAATTTTCTCCCAGAAATCCACCAAAAAAGTCAAACTTATACTTGACCTATAATAGCACAAACCTCTTGGAGACAGATAAAAGCGATCAACGATTCATAGATCTTACAGACTCCCAAATTCGCTCAAACAAGTTGTCTACGATTTTTCTGCACTGAAGACGTACTGTATTGTCTAGCACTCGGCGGTCACAAAAGAAAGAGAGCACGAATAAATATAGAGCCAATGTATGCCACCTTCCAATCGATAGCTTTCAAATCCGCTCGATCGAGTTCTATACCAATTTTATCAGAAGGGTCCGCGCGGATATGCGAGGAATGTCTAATTGATCAACTTGAAATTTGCTCGATCAAATTCTTCAACAATTTCTAATTAGTAAGGGATGCCCATTATGAGATTGCCGTCCGACGGATCACTGAAATCAATTGATATAGATTTGGAAAATGCTAATCTTCATCCAATAGGTGGAGGATAACAAGTATAAAGTGTAAATATCTGAGAAAAATGTATTAATATCTGCTATAGTGTATTTTTATCTACGAAATATTTATTTATATCCGAACTCATTTGTCTTCATGGACGTATCATCTTCCATCCATCTTTTGGGTCGAGATTAGGGGACCTTTTAAAAATTGGGGTGTGTCATTCGATCTTTATTTGCTTTAGCCCCACTCGACTAAGAGAATTCTTGACTTTACATTTTTTTCTTGCTTTATGAGATACATCATGCTCTAAAATATATCAACCCAAAAGGCTTAATTAAAAAGGGTGGAGGGAGTAGTTTATAATTTCTTTGTGACTGTTTCTTTTCTTCTTCTTTTTTCCCCTTTCTGTTTTAATTGGTTCCCGCATGTCGCTGTTTGGGACCTTTGGGTGTCCATTGGAAAGTCACTCTTAATAATTGGAGTTGATTTTAAATTCTCGAAATTTGGTACTGTTTGGTTGTCCACGAGAAAGTTTACTCTTAATCGGAGTAAATTTTCCTCGCTCCAAATCCGTAATGGCTTTTGCTACTAATATGTCCTAAGGGCATATGTTTTTTTCTTTTTGGTAAGTAAGGGCATATGTTAATTAAAGTTAAATGAGAACAAGTAAATAAAAATATATACTCCCTCCGTCCCATTTCGATAGTCCCAGGGCCGACCCTGACATTTGGGAGGCTTAAAGCGAATTTAAAAGGCAGGGCCTTTGGTTTTATGAAGAAAAATTCAATTATAAGTGGCTAACAAAATGTATAAAGATTAATATTTTAACTTGGTAATTTAACGAACACATAAACTTTTAAATTTTTATACCATTAGAGAATTTTTTCCGGAAGTACCGCTCAGAGAATGCATTTTTCTAATGTTATTATCTATAGTTGTAAAAAAACGATTTTTAAAGATAGCAAATTATTAAGTTTAAGCATTTTCTATTGAAGTTTGTTGATTAAAAAAAATTATTTTAGTTCATTTTTCATTGTCAAAAGTGATTTGTTTTGTTAATTTGATTGTAAAAGTTAAACTTAAAATTAAAATAAAATGAAACAAAATATATTTTTTTAAAAACTTATCAAATATAGTGTGCAAATTATTTTAACATTGGACTTGAGTAAATCTTAGGTTCTTGGTTAGTTAAATAAAATCGACTTGGAGAGGCAAACAATAACTAATGATTGGACGAAAATAAGAGAGTGCGTAAAGGGGTGAAAGATTAAGCCAAATGTACAGAAAGAGAAGGCAGCAGTGTTTAATCCATTCACGTTTTAGGTCATCATCATCCTTAAATCACAGTCCTAGAAGAGAAAGAGGGCTCGCGAGGACTAGCAAGAACAATGTTCTTGGTTCTAGGGCTCTGAGTCACTTCTTTTCTCTAGGATTTCCGTGCCTTAGGAATGAATAAAAAATCATTCTCTGTATGTGAAGGAATGTTCCATATTTATAGGGATCTGCACCCAATCATTGGGCCGCAGACATTTCCCCAATAATATGGTGACACGTACTCTTTCCGTATACTTGGGCGACATGGGTGACATCACTGACCGTTAGGAAGATTCCTTGGGCTAATTCAGTGCGCGCCATTCCCTCGCGGCGATCCTTAATCCTTTAAAGCCACCAAGCCACTTGTATCTCCCCTATTCCCGCTATGCTGGGCATGGTCGCAAGCCTGTTGGCTCGCACCAAAACCTTGCTCGAGACTCGTATCGACTTCCCTGCCCCTGCCTTATGGCCAGGTGCAGTCGCGAGCTCGTTGTATGTGGATGTGTTGGCATTAATTCCCTTACTTCGCGCTGACTCCCTTTTCCAAGGTCGTCGCGATGGGTAATTCCCCGTCGCGTGGGGTTTTCTTAGCTGTCACTTTCTCTTTAGAGATTATGTGACTTTCAGACATTTTTATTCCGTGAGAGTCGGTTTTCGCAGTGGATGCTTTCCGTCTGCTAATCTTAACCAGTTCCTGACGTGTCCATTGGTCCCTTTTCTTTCCACGTGGCTTACTATTATGGGTCGGTCAACTGCCTATTTGCCAGACGCGCTGACCTTCCCTACAAAAAGCTTTATTAATTTATTCTAATATAATTGGTGCAAGAGTTATATGAGATAGAAAACGAAGGGGAAAAAAAATACCTAGCAAAAAAAAAGGTCCCTGCTAAGGGTTGAACCTGGATCACTGTAAATGTAGCAGAAGCGCACAAACCACAGTTCTCTCTCTTTGCGTTTCATAAGTATTAATATTTACATATATAATAAAAACAACTTCTCTTGAAAATGGCCCCCCATTTTTTTCTTAAATTACGGGCCTAAAGTCGACGCACCTCCGGCATCACCTCAGGGCCGGTCCTAGGTAGTTCAGTTCGGTCTCCATTGCAATTCCTAAATTATTACTAATACCTTTCAATCTACAATATTTTTAAAGATTTTAAAATTTTTGTACAATAGAATTAATTGAGATCTATTACATGAGATACATATTGTACATGAAATTCAACATAGATTAAAAGACATTAACAATTAAAAATTTACATTGGAGACTGAACTGGACTATCCTTTTTTAAATGTGTTGTTTCGTAAATTCAAACTTATTAAAGAGAGATCATCATTACCCCTTTTAAATGTGTGATCCAACATCCCAAAATCCCTTGCAACAGAGGCACTCTGTTCCGAATTATTATCCACTTTTACCCATTAACTCTTTGCCCACTAACTTTTCAAATGGGCAAAATAATAATTGTACAAACTTTTAGCCATTAACTTTTTAAACACACTTATTAAAGGACAAACCTAAAATGGAATAGTCGGCAATAAAAAAGGGATGAAGGGAGTATTGAAAATATTGACGAAGTAATTCATGCATTAGTTATCGTTGGGCGGCACAGAAAACTTGAGTTTTGTGAGATTCAACAGTCTGAAATACCCTTATGCTAGTTTCTAGCAAAAACGGGATTCCTGTAGCGTCCAAGAACACTATACTATGTAGTGTCCAATTTGAACCATCCAAAAGTATTATTAATGGCATGACAGGGATCCTGGTTCCTCACATCTGTTTTCATCTATTTAACCTCCGTTGCCCTAGTAGCCCTTTCATCTTTCCTATGCTTTTCATCTAGCATTGTTGCCTTTCGATTTTCGATATATGGGACAACAAAAAAGTTTACATTTGTGTTTTTTTCTTTCTCATGTATCAAATGGGCGGGAAACAATTATCTAGCACATGTAAGAGAGTGTGTGACAAGTGTCAATGTCCGACATGACACGTACATGTTATCTTTTTTGACGTGTCCATGCTTCTTGCCTTGAGTGATATGACTCTATTAGCGGTCAATTTGTTTTTTTTTTTTTGTGTTTTTTTTTTGAGCGGTCAATGTTCACAAATAAGTGAGTAAGAGTTGTCAACATTTCTGTAAAATCTTTAAAAAATGTTGTTTATTTCGACTAATATCTTCTGTAGCCCCTCGAAAAGATTAAAAAAGAAGATATTTTTAACTACTGTACAAGAAACAGACACACCGATGGGGAGTGTCAAGTACATTTTGTTTAAATAGCTATCTATGTTGCCGTTAGAGCTGTATACGAGTAGAGCCGAGCCGAGCTTTGGCATGTTTAGGCTCGGCTCGCATATTTTGAGACAAACTCGAACTCAAGACGAGCTAAAAACATGGGCTCGAGCTCGGCTCGCCTTACATTTTCCAGGTTCGGGCTCGGCTCGAGTGGGCTCAAAATTTTGTTGTTCTCCACAAACTGAGGATCCAAACATTTGAGTCCAGCCCATTAACATAAAGACCGAACGGTTGGCCCTCCTTTTTATAGTGTGTTCTGCGCTGCTCACATGTTTGAAAAGTCGATGTGGGACAAAGAGAAAACAAAGATCTTTTTTGGAAGGAGAGAGAGGCCAAGAGATACATACAGATGAGAGAAAATAGGGACGGACCAGTCACAGCCATGGAATTTCCAGCTTGAGCTTGCCCTCGAGTCGAGCTGTTAGCGTTGAGTTGAGTTGAGCCAAGCTCGAGCTGTTAGCGCCGAGTTGAGTTGAGCCAAGCTCGCGAACAGCTCGGTTTGCTTACACCACTTGCCGTGCATGTTTTGTGTTTTTTTACCTATTATATTACTATATTTTTTACTATATCACATTTTAGAAATACTATACAATAAAAGCATAAAAGCAGTTCTATCTGGCAAAATAAATAAATAAATAAAATGAATCGAAGAATGAAGACCAAGCTAGAAAAATAAGTTAATAGTATGATGAAAAAGGTTACAATACACACTCCTTGTTTGGGTGTGTATCACACACACCTCTATAAAAGTTACAATATTTTTTTATAAAAGTTACATGACACACTAAAATGTTACGAATCATAGAAAATGTTAAGAATCATATTGCTAAAAAGTTACGAAAAACTAAAAAAATGTTACAATTGCCATTGAGGTGACACAATCTGAACTATACAATAGTTGCATATGGTACACACTTTTAATGGGTATGTATTGTAGCCACTCTATACTAAAACACTTAGTGGTATATGGAAAAATTGAAGATTGTATTTAACCGATCGGACAAACTTAACAATATTAGGTGCATCGTTGGCCTACTTTAGAAAAAACACAGGGCATTCATTATTTCTCTTAATGGGATGTCGAAAGGTATAATTTTTGGTTAATACAGTGTGGTGCATTGCTCTCATCTCACACAATCTCTCTCTCTCTCCCCTTCCTGCAGATACAGACTACAAAGAGCTTTATCTTGTTGAAGAATCTCCTTATTGAACAAAATTACAGAGAGGAGGGAAAAAAGGCTGAACTGAAAATGTGTACTCCTCAGGGCATAATTGAGAAGGTAGGATGTCTAGCCTTTGATGAAGCGGTCAAAGCAGCAATCAAAGCAGGGAAATATGTCCTTAACTACACGACGAACCTCGAGGAACTACAAGCTAAAATGAGGAGTCTAGAAGATCGTAGAGAAATAATCGAAAGAAAAGTTGGTGAGGCCAATCATCATGGTGAGGAGGTTGAGAATGCTGTTTTGCATTGGCAAGCGGATGCAGACGAGATGAAAAATTATGTTCAGGAACTTATGGCTCAGAGCAGTGTTACAGGAAACATAAGTTGCTTTACATGCTCATGTCCTAACATCAAGCGGCGCTACAAACTGAGCAAGGAAGCCGAAGAGAAGAAAGCGGATGTCCAAAAACTCACTCAAGACAGCCACTTTGATGAAATTTCACACCCTAGGCCACCTCCGCCAGAACTTGAATTTCGATCCAACAAGAACTATGTCAACTTGGATTCTCGAACACTGGTTTTCAATGACATCATCACAGCATTGAAAGATCCTAGTGTTAACATTGTTGGCATATACGGGCTTGGAGGTGTCGGTAAGACCACATTAGCCGAGCAGGTCAGCAAAGAAATGCGAAAGGATGGAACTTTTAAGCAAGTTCCGCTAGTAGCTGTCTCTAAGGATCTCAATGTAAACGAAATACAATCAAAATTGGCTGACAGAATGGATTTTAGATTGGATGCCGCGGTAGGTGAAAAAGGAAGAGCATCTCAGTTGTGGAATAAATTCACCAACGGGGATAAATATCTCGTCATATTGGATGATATTTGGGAAGAAGTGGACATCAAGGCTATTGGTATTCCTGTCAAGGATGGGAAGACAGGTTGCAAAGTTTTGCTCACGTCTCGAAATGAAGATTTGATAATTAAAATGGAAGTTGACAGAAGTTTCCCAATTGCAGAACTACCGATGCCAGAAGCATGGACACTATTCAAGAAACTGACGGGAAATTCTATTGATGAGTCTCGGCCAGAAATATATTCTCTAGCATACGAAGTGTGCAAAAAATGTAAAGGTCTGCCAGTTGCCATAAATGCACTTGGTGCAGCATTGAAAAATAAGCCAGACCCCATCTGGAAGAATGCACTGGATAAACTGGAGAGGTACATGATCACAAATATTGATGGAACTAAACCAAGTGTTTGGGCTTCCTTAAAGTTGAGTTACGATATGTTGGGGTCCTCAGATGCAAAATCTTGTTTCTTGCTCTGCTGTTTGTATCCTGAGGATTCTGAGATTTCAATTGAGAACTTGATGAGACAATGTGTGGCGAGGAGGTTGCTTTCTCAAAACCCATGTACACTAGACGAAGCAAGAAATGCTACACATACAGTGGTTCATTCTCTCAAATCTGCTTCATTGTTGTCCTATGGCAATGATGAAAATTTTGTGAGAATTCATGATGTTATAAGAGATGTTGGTATCTCAATTGCATCTAAGGAAGAAGCATTTCTGGTCGATCATGGTGCTCTTAAATGGCCTCGAAATCCTATTAACGGGCCTCCGTACTCAGCAATCTCGTTCAGACCTAAAAAAATTGAAAGGCTTCCGAATGAGTTGACATATCCACAACTCCACACCTTGATGTTTGGCAATAGTGAGCAATCACATCTTGAAATTCCAAACAATTTTTTCAGTGGGATGAAGCAACTTGTAGTGTTAATTGTGGCTCGAATGCATATGGGGCGACTACCATCATCACTTGCAAACTTGGCTGGTCTTGGGATGTTATGTCTGGAATACTGCGAGTTGGCAGACATAGCCATACTCGGGGATCTAAAGACTAGCCTTGAAGTGCTTAGCCTCCGCGGTTCTACTATCAAGGCATTACCACAAGAGATAGGACAGTTGACTAGTCTTCTGTTGTTAGATCTCAGAGATTGTGAAAAGCTCAACGTTATTCCGCAAGGTGTCATATCCAATTTGACCAGTCTGGAAGAATTATACTTACCAGATGCGTTTGACCAATGGGAGGCCACAGAAGACAATAGGCGGGACACAAGCATACAAAAGGTGACCCTCGAGGAGCTAAGGTGGTCATTGAGTACTGGTCAATTAACCACCTTACATATCCATATACCGAATGTCATGTTATTGCCCAAGGAGGGCCTAAAGTTTGAGAACCTGAAGAGATTTAGAATCTCAATGGGTTCTAACTTCGAATGGCATGAAAATTTTCCAGGAACAAGGGTCTTGAAATATGAAGGGTCTTCTTTAAAAATAGAGTTCATACCATTGGTGGATAAAGCTGAAGCGCTATACCTTTGTGGCATTAAGGGTTTGAAGAATGTGCTTGATGACAGATGTGTTGGAAATGAATTTCTTGACTTGAAATGCCTCAAAGTTGAATCATGTGATGATGACTTAGAATATCTTATTGGTGAGCCAAAATCATCGGTGCGAAGTCATGGGCTGCATCCCTTACAGTCATTAACAAACTTAGTTATTGGAAATTGTAAGTTGAAGTATCTCTTCTCCCCATCCAGCGCAAGAGAACTTGTCAACCTGGAACAACTTATCGTAAAACAGTGTAAAATCATGGAAGCAATAGTTGGATTTGAAGTACAAAAAGAAGACAATGAAGTCATATTCAGTAAACTGAAGGTACTGCGTTTGAAAGGTCTACCAAACCTCAAATGCTTCTATGCTGAAAACGAGAAGACGCGAACAAGCATCGGAAGTTCTTTTGCCCGTGTCCAGCCTCTTTTCAATGAAAAGGTAAGTTTGATTTAAATTATTGTTGTCCTTTTATCTAATTTACTCGGGTATTTGTATTAAGGAATGAGTTGAACATTTCACATTGCCAGTAAGCCAATGCCACAACGAATAGTTTAAAAGTTTATATAAAATAATGTGAGCTTCTAATTTCAAAAAGGAAAAAAAAAAGAGAAGGTAAATGCTCACTATATCTATCAAACAAGTATCCCCATTGACTTTCGGCATAGGAATGCATATAGTCAAGTACAAGAGGCTTTACCAAACAGGAATTGCGTAACAATGAGCATAGATGTTGTACCAAGATTAATTAATACCATGAAATTTTGTAACATTTTTCAAAAGAAAGCATACTATTTTGATCAAATGATGCATAACAATTTTCAGAATGGCATAGCATTTTCAAAATAACACATTTAATGTTGTCCCCCATTATATCATTCACCGCAAGTGGTATAAGATGACAATATAGGGGAAAGAAATAATATGGACTATCTGTATGTCAATTTTTTCGTTTTTAGTGAACTTTTTTTTTTTTTTTACTTTTGATCATAATTTTTTTACTTTTTAGAAGCCTCTCATCGAGACGGATGATTAATAAAGAATGTAACGTGAATCTAACAAAAATTTATAGGAAGTAGAAACTACTGAAACCAAAAGCACCAAAAATTAGGAAAAATTCAACCTAATTCTACGAGTTCGATACTGTTGACCCACCTAATAAGTGGGTGGACATTACCTACCTTCTTATTGGTTGATATAATGATACCAATTAAACTAGTTATTTTTCCTTAATTGCGTTTTGCGTTTTACCAATGCTACTAAACTGCAGTTAGTTATTTATAGAAGTACAGTACAACAATGATTACTTAATGAAAGAATTTTACGCAATAATCTCAAAAAAACGGTGAAACATTGGTCAAAGAATTTTTTTTAAAAAAATGTGAAGCAAACTCACTTCTTCCGGTACTAATGAGTAGAACAATCAATCATGTTTTGGTTCAAACTTCAATTTTTAGATCATCGAGCAAGATAATTCTTCAGTCGACTGATTCTGGTTCTCATTCTACATTTACGATAATCGAACTTTTTTGTGTATCGTAATTCATTACGTAACTTGTACATATATATTATGGAATAAATTTCTGGGAAATACAAATAAAAGGGATGAAATCATCAGATTCTTCTTTGAATCATGGGGTCATGAAAATTTTTAGATTTTCTCTATCAAATAAATAGGTAAAGTAAAAGAAAGTTCCATGAGTTAGAATCAACCAATAAGGAGGTCGGTGATGTTTACCCACTTTTTAGGTGTGTGAACAAAATTGGACTCTAAGTCTACTATTTCAAAATGATAGGACCGCAAATAACCACATATTTCTACGTAGAAATCTGTATCAAATCATACTGGAGTACTAGACTTGCAATAATCTAGGTCGACGTGAATTTGTTTGTCTAATGCTAAGCTGGAAAATTTTAAGAATAACAATCACGTACGGTGTGTCTTCGATAAAAAATTCGCTATCAACAATATCCAAGTTGCTTATACATTGAGTATTCAAGAGAGTGGAATAGGGACCACCACATGGTGGTGTTTAAGCATAGATAAGCCCCAAGCTCCTTCGCGTGCATTCGGGATTAGTTGAACAAGAGTATAAATTTTCATCTAGGGATAAAAAATTGTTCTCACTGAGGAGAAAGAAAAGATATGTATTCACAAGTTATTGTAGTAATTGTAGTAGACATCATCACTCAATTTAAACTTCAAGCTCTATCGGTCATGCCTAATTTTTTGTTGGCGAAGCCCACTAAGACATGGTTTAAACATTGTCCATACTACAGGAAATTTCTAGATATTATAAACAGAACTAAGGCTTTCTTGAGGTTGGAGGTTATTTTGTGTGATAGTTTCCCTAATCCATCCAAATCAAATAAAGTGGAGCCTCAAATCCCTGCATGAATGATAAGTTTTCTCCACGGAGCTCTGTCGAGAGCATCGGGTACCATGACACAAGACCTAGTTCCTTTTAATTTTGGTCCCATTCTTTGTAGTGCTATCTATAGTAACTATGTCTCTCCTCTTATTTACTTCATCTAGATTACGATATACATGTCCCGCTAATAAGCCATACTCTCAAATATTTCATTTTTGGAGATGGCAAAAATCTGATTAAAATCTATAACTTGCCTGTCGGATGCCATCTGCATTTGGCCAAATGCAGACAAGTTCACATGATGCAAAACACTTTTTGGGCTTCTAATTTTAAAAAAAGAGAAAAAATGCATAATATATTTCCGGAACCTCCCAAATCAGAATTACCCTGCACTTCAAATTCAAATCACATGAAACCTCAAGTAATTCCCCATAGCCGCAACCTAGCTCGATCCATAAACCTGTCCAAATCCTCAATCAGTTCCGCCTTCATCTCTGTCTCTTTGTAGTCTACAGTGTGCAGCCTCACTGTCTATCTATCCTCTTGGAGTTCCTTTGCTTTTTGTAGTACGTATGGTATGTAGGAATTCAACACTGTTTCCTTGTGTTTCTTGTGGAAACTCAACTCAAAGAATTCTTGGTGTTTAAAAAAATGTTATGACTAAATTACTAATGTATATAAAGAAGAGAGAAAAAAAGGAGTCCAAAAATCTCAAGGTGGTAAATAAAGGTGAGGTTGGAAATCCGCACAACCACAAAATCACTAGTGTCTAAGAGAAGTCGAACCTAATTTTAATCTAGGTTGGCCTGAATTCTTTTGCCTAAAGCTAAGCTGGAATTTTTTTATGAACATCTTGTTCAAATTTCAATACCATTATAAGCGCTCATAAATAGTTATCTCAAATGTTGCATTCAGCTTTGGATCGAGAGATTGCATTCCTGTACGGAATCGATGGCATGCATTTGATTTGAGAGCAGAGCATAATTTCGTCCTATTGGGGAAATATATCTCGTCGGCTTTCATTGTTCTGTTTTTGCTGATTAATGTTTAAGATAGCAATCAATTTATTCATAAGTTATTATCCCTCAGTAGTTAAACTGGCCAAGCCCACTAAGACTGGGTTTAAAAATTGTCCACACTATTGGGAATTTCTAGTTTATTGAAAACAGAGCTAAGGTTTTCTTAACTGGAGATTCTTATGCGTGATAGTTACCTAATACCATCTAAACCAAATAAAATGGAGCCATTAGTCCCAATCAATTGGGGTTGGCTCTATGAATCAGCTTTGCCCATTGAGCTCTGTTGAGAGCATTGTGTTCCCTGACAGCCAAAGTCAAATAATGGTTACTTGGTGGGTGAGCCTTTTGATGGAAGATTCACTGATAATACCATGTTCAAAATAATTTTGCAGGTTATTTTGCCTGTCTTGGAGGAATTACAAGTTGTAGCATTGGATAGCATAGAAGAGATATGGGACAAGCAATCACCTTCGGTGAATCAAGAGACGGAGTCCTTCGGCCAATTAAGGAACATTGAAGTCAAAAGGTGTAAGAAACTGATGAATTTGATTCCTTCGAATATACTTAATCGGCTACGGAATCTGCAATATTTGGTAGTACAGAACTGTCCAAATGTAGAATTCGTAGTCTTCAAGAACAAAAAAGGAGAAGAAGAAGTGGCTGATGATAGTACCTTGATCATCCCTCAGCTAAGATCGCTTAGGATTATAAACATGGAGAAGCTTAAAAGTTTCTACTCAAGTTCTACAACATCCAATGCTCAATCCTTGTTCAATCACCAGGTATATGAAGATTATTAGAGTTCCAATTTGATTGGTTATCTGATTTAAATATTCAAATTTTGATCAAAACCTCAAGTAGTAAAAGTAAATTCAGTTAAATTTTAATCAACTTTCACCACTCCACCTTTAGGTTGTGAGGCCATAGGGCTCAGCCGCTCAGGCCTTGTAATTACCGAGTAACATGGGGCGAGGGGAGTACACTTAGAAACCCTGCTAGCCTATTTAATTATACAGTTAGCCTATTCATTTAAGGGATATTGTCATATTGAAACTAATTCCTGGTAGCTCCAACCCAACATAAAACTTTTACGCTCAAGGAAGGAGAGAGGATTTAGTCCGAAATTGCCCCTCCAGCTCAAGTTTCGCCGACCAATTCAAAATTCAATTACAAATGGGAACGAAAGTGCATCAACTGTTGTGCCATGAGAGAAATTCCATATATAATCTTTACAGTCTTCCACGGCATTTGTTAAGAAAATTTCTTCTCGATTTTCCACTCCACCCGCTTGTGATGACCAATTGTGTACTAGAAAGTCTCATTCGAGAGGAGAGAGAGTGACAAAACCCAATTATGGAAAGTACTGTAGGCGAAAGCAAAGTTTCTTGTAAAATGTTGCGACTATGCAACATTCTGTAAAATGGAGTAATATATTTAGCACGAAAGTTATTGGGTGGTTGTGGGGCGCAGTCACATAATTTTGTAGAGTCAATTAGTAAGCCTATGAAGCTCAAAAAATGTATAGTGTTATAATGCTCGCGGCGGAGACGCGGCTGTGATGGGATGAATTTTAGAAATCTTAGGATTGAGAAATTCTAAGTCCTTTTCAAATTGAAAATATTCTCAACTTTATTATTATTATTATTATTATTATTTTGTGGTGGATGTGCGGTGATAAATTTAAAAATTTTCCGCATTGAGAAAAATTTCAACCATTTTTCTCAATATCTTCCGAATATATTTCCCTAATGCTGAGCTGGATGTTTTTGCTGATCATCAGGTTCAATAGTGCTCATAAATTCCCAATCAGAAAAAAAAAAATAGTGCTCATAAATAGTTCAATCTAATTAAATGTTATATTCAGCTGTGGACCAAGGATTGCATTCTGTTCATAATTAATAGCATTTAGTTTGAGTGCAGAACATAATTCAAAATATTGTCATACCTAAATTCCTTTCGCTCAGACTTCATAGTGATTACAAATTTCCCTGTCAAATGAGTTTTTTTATTACTATCAGCTCAAGTAAAAATCTCGTTTCATATTTGGTCTAAACTTCGCTATCAATGTCTATCCCAATTGCTTTTTCTTTTTATAGTTTTTATATTGGCAAAAGTACTTCTAAATTATCATATAAATAAAACATTAAATCATCACAATAGGGAAAAAAACGCGCATTGATAGAGATTCGAAAAGAATAGAAGTCTTCTACTACTTCAACTAGTGAAAGCTCAACCTACCTCTTAGCCTCTAGAATCTGTCCCAGACTCCTAGTAGCTCGTACATTTATCTTCCATGAGAAGCCCAATGAAATGCAATCAAAGCAAGCCCCTTTGGTTGCATTTGAGGAGCTGAACCCCGGCATATTTCAACTGTAATTTTGTCTAATAGCGGGATATATCTTGGCTTTTATCGTAATTCTACATTTATCCACAATGCATTCCTGGCTTAGATTACTTAAATAAGTATACGTACCTTCGCGTGCTGCATTTTCCCAGCATATCTGACACAGATAAGGAGACTAATATATTGAACGTGAAGGTCCTACGTACATAGCAGAGTGCTATCCTATTTTTGTGTAGCTTTCTCTACATTCAAGTTTGAAGAGAGGGAGATGGCTCTTCAACTCGAGAAGTCATCAAAATTAAATTTTAAAATATCACAATTTTTCAAGAAATAAATCCAAATATTATAAATTTCAAGATAATATGTAAAATTAATTTGAAGATTTTAGATGGAGTAGACTTTTAGCAATGACTCTTCAATTTGCCACATAAGTAAGAAAATCTATATTGCTTCTCCCGTTGGAGATGCTATAGAGACTTTGTCAAACGTGGCTTTGATATCCAGATGTTGACGTGGGCCATTGCAATTTGGTCAAAACCTTTTTTTGGTTTCAATTTTCTTATTTGACTCTAGATAAATATCTATTAAGGATTTCAAAAACTAGAAAAAGTTATGTTTGTTGATCTTGAATGCTTTTTTTTTTGTTCTTTTACCGTAAAAGAGAGTTAAGATATTCTTCTCAACCAAAGTAATCTAACCGAAGTTTACAACATCAGACACATATTTGAATGATTTTTTTTTTTTGGAAAATACTATGGTACGCTCCATTACGTATTTTTTGATAGTTGTTACGTATACTTTTGGTCAAGTTACAAACCGTTATGGATTCACAATTCACGTCATTGTCTATGGTAATCTTGTTACATATGGTTTTGGTACTTATTACGACCCGTCATGCGTTTTTAAAAAATACAATATTCATGTTACTATTCACGAATTTATGTTACTGTTCATAGAAATCGACCAAAAAATACAGAACAATTACAAATCAAATAAAGTTGGAGGTTATTTTGTGTGATAGTTTCCCTAATCCATCCAAATCAAATAAAGTGGAGCCTCAAGTCCCTGCATGAATGATAAGTTTTCTCCACGGAGCTCTGTCGAGAGCATCGGGTACTATGACACAAGACCTAGTTCCTTTTAATTTTGGTCCCACTCTCTGTAGTGCTATCTATCATAACTATGTCTCTCCTCTTATTTACTTCATCTAGATTACGATATACATGTCCCGCTAATAAGCCATACTCTCAAATATTTCATTTTTGGAGATGGCAAAAATATGATTAAAATCTATACCTTGCCTGTCGGATGCCATCTGCATTTGGCCAAATGCGGACAAGTTCACATGATGCAAAACACTTTTTGGGCTTCTAATTTTGAAAAAAGAGAAAAAATGCACAACATTTTTTTCGGAATGGCACAACATTTGTAAAATAACTTATTTTATGTTACTGTTCATAACATTGTATAACATAAAACAATCATATGAGACGACACTGTAGACAAAGTACATTGGTATTTTTCCATCTTTAAGTGAACTTTTTTTTTATCACAGTAGGAAAAAAAAAAACACATACTGATTGAGCTTCGAAAAGAATAGAAGTCTTCTAGTACTTCAACTAGTGAAAACTCAATCTACCTCTTAGCCTCTAGAATCTGCTTGATGTAGTACGTATGGTATGTAGGAATTTAACACTGTTTCCTTGTGTTTCTTGTGGAAACTCAACTCGAAGAATTTGAGCTCTGTTTTTGGAATCTGCTTTGTGTTCAATAAATTTTTGGGAGAGAGGAGACAGAGAGGGTCGACATATTTGGGGAGGAAATTAAGTTTTAGTCGAGTCGATGATATCAGGGGTTTTTTTTTTTTTTTTCAAAATTTGGTTGGAATTTTATGAATTCGAACCCAATTGAGCAATAAAAATTCTACTGTTATATCAAGTACTACAATTAAAAACTCTTCATCTTGTCCAAAAAAATCAAAATGGACTTCTTTTGAAAGAGAGCTATTTTGATAAATCTAAATTACTTGGGATACAAATTAATGTACATTTTACTTCATCTTCTTTATAATTTTGTTGTTCAAAGTAATGGACATGGCAGTTTCTGACAAATGAACACGGTCAAAACTATGTAAATGTTTTGAATTATATTTTGCAAATTAACCACATTCAAATGCCATAATTATGTGACCTAGTAGGCTTAATAAATCATTGGGACAGCTTAATTGATAACTTAGGTTGATTGCCTTGATTCTTTCTTGTCTTAGATGAACTCTGATAAAATTACTAATGATTTTTAGAAACTTTGAGAGCATTATCATCCATTTCTTTTAATGTTATATTTGTGTGGGATAACAATAGCATGATTGAATATTCCTCGTCGAAATTATTTTGTAGAGACTGTCCGGAATAAAATCCTAGATGAGACTTTTTGCGATGAGAATGAGACTGGTACCCAAAATACTAAACCAGGAACAGCTTTGACTCTAGATTTTTAGGCTGTTGTTCATCTCAGTGTTGACATTCTAAACAGTTGCGATGAAAGTTGTTGCGCGCTCTTAATTTTATCCGTCGCGCCCAATTTGAATTGTCGCAATTGATACTTTTGTGAGACTTCAAAACACTAAACCTGGTGCATACTTGTTGCCCAGATTTTATGGTTTTGTTCACGCCCCATGTGACTTTAACAATTTTATTGAACAGCGATAATGAAGCCTGTTATCTCATCTTTCAACATCAATTTCAATCGTCTCAATCGGACTTTTGAACGTGGAGTAGTTGTGTTCTAAATACAAAAACCTCTCCCACTCGAGCAATTTTAGGCTGTTGTTCATCTCAATGTATCTTTACTTTTGGGCTCCTTGGTCTGGGCTCAACCTTCAGATAGTCCATAGATTTTGGTAAGTTACAAAACATAACTTACAAAGTCGCGTAGTGATCCTAATGCTCCGTTAGGCGCCGATCAATGCAGTAATAGAGGTTCGCCGTTAATTTCTTACAGCATTCATGCATGAAGTATTTGTCATATTATGACGTTGACGGACCCCAAGCGCCCTTTTGAGGATAGAGAGGAGTGATCGGTATAGGTTTAAACTTATTATTATGTTATCGTTGTTCGACCGTTAATTGACTAGGTTCAAGACTTCAATCCCTGTGACGCATTTCTTAAGCACTCGATGCCTAGTTTCGAAGACTATTTTGAGCGCTGCTGGAAGGACTAGTTCATCGCAACCTTGGATGCTCTTAGAGAGGACATAAAATTTCGGGATTCCAATCCCACAAAGACTAGTTTCGAAGTTTCGTAAAATAATGTGGGCTTCTAATTAAAAGTACAAAAAAAAAAGGAAGAAAAAGAAGAAGAAATGTTCTTAGTTGGATGAAAATGCCTCTAAAGTTCTCCTCTTTTTTCAACAGGAATTTTCCTCGACCAACAAGCTGATTTATTACTTGTGTAGCATTTGTTTGATAATGCTACGTGAGTAACTTTTCTATGGAGGAGTCCCTAATTAATGATACTTATCTTGCACTACCTTTCAGGTTATTTTTCCTGCCTTGGAGAAATTAATTATTGCGTCGGTGGATAACATAATAGAGATTTGGGACAAGCAGTCAATTACGGTCTTTGAAGCACATGAATCTTTCTGCCAACTGATGCACATGTATGTCTGGGGTTGCAATAAACTGACGCATTTGTTTCCATCCAAAATGCATCCACTGTTAAAGAATCTGAAAGTGCTACTAGTAGATGGATGTAAAACCATGGAGGGAGTAGTTGGATTTGAAGGAGAAGTAGATGAAGATGGACTTAGAAATGAACACTTCAACAAATTGACATCTCTACGTTTGGAGAATCTACCAAAGCTTGTAAGCTTCTGTACCAAAATGGGGGAGGAGGGAACAACAGAGGGCAATCCAACTATCCATGCACAACCCCTTTTCAATGGAAAGGTACATTTTCTTTATCAATAATATACTTCTAACTTATTTAATTTCATTCTTTTTCTCCTGATTCTTAGACCTAGTAGACTTTTGCTAGTCTTCTTCCTCTTTTAGTTCCCTTAGGCCTCGATTGGATGAGGGATTATTTTCAGGGGGATAAGTTATGGAGGGGGGATAAGATAAGAGGGGGTATAAGTTTTAGAGGGTTGGCCCACATTGATGTGATGTTTATGGAGGGGGGTAAAAAAGTAGAGGGTTTGGATGAGGGATTAAACAGGGGGATAACTTTTGACTTGGTTTGGATGTTTTATAAATAAGAGGGGGTGAAAAATAGAAAAAGCTATCCAATTACTATTTTACCCTTGTGCAGTGTTAAACTTGAGTATGTATTAAATTAACTATATAATTGCAAAATCTAATCTAATTAATTAATTTGGGACAATTTCAAGCTATATTAATTCATTTCATTGAGAAAAAAAATTTTGTAATAAATTTATTTGAAAAAACGTTTTTTTTTTAATATGCCAATTTTAATGGTTGGTTATCCCCAATTTTTTTTTAAATTGTGTTTATTTCTTTTTACTTGTTGGCCTATCTATTGTTTTTTTATTATTACCCCAACACAATGAATAATAAATGAGCAAATTGACAAATGTAACAAGTGTTCTCTCATACAAGAAAGAAATTTTATTGGCCATTATCAGTAAATTCGCATAAAAATAAAAATAAGGGTGAGACCTACTTTGTACCATCAAAACACTCCATGTACCATCAAACGTTTAAGCCAATATCATAAAATCGAGACCATTAGTACAATGAATCCAACAAAATTACATCAAATGATCAAATGTAGGTCATCCAGCAAGATACTAATGTAGGTAATATCCCTAGCTTCACAGCAAAGCCAATCCTCCACTTAACTAGAGGGCACGAGGAAAATTAGTAGGACCATCAGGTAGCCAAGCACAACCTAATACGACTTCTGGTAGCAGCAGCATGACCGATCTTAGGCTCACCAACCAAATAGCAGCAAGCATCAAGGACCTTCAGGAATGCATCAACATGGAGTAAATGAATTTGTTCCACTCAATTAATTTAATGACTTCATTATATCAATTAAGAAATGTGCATGTTGCTCATTGGGGGCAGCTGCACCTGATGCACAAAAGTAAGAAAATGCAACTGCAAATACTTCTAACTAACTTCCAATACATGAGTATGTATGCTAATGTATCAACAACATTCAAAAAACAAAAGAGTTTACTATGCTAATGTATCAGACCCAGTAGTTACCACTAAGCATGAGGATCGACCCACCTCCGTCATCTTCTTTTAATCATTCTTCTTCAGGTGGCCCGTTTGTATTTCAGGTGAATCTGCATTGAACAATAACAAGACACACACACACACACACACACACACACACACACAAACACCACAAATCCAAGAAATGCCAAAAAATTTGAAAGAGGACTGCCCCCATCCAAACGGGCCAACTGAATTACAAACTAAGTAATATCAAACTTCTTGCAATGTAAAGGTTACCAAATTCAATAAATAAAATGAGCTCAGCTTTGTCATCATTGCCCAGAAATGCATGGCTGCAATTGCACATTATAAAAGATAGTTACCACCGTAGTACTAGAATTGTAGCACCATAATTACAAGTACTAGAATTGTTTCTAACAGAGTTCAACATACAGCAACGGCTGTACCAAAATGAACCCTGGAATTGAAAATCTGGACAACACAGGTTGCTGATTTGCAACAGCATCATAAGTAACATACTGTCAATAGCAACAATGATAAGGGCTCAGAAAAGATAGTACCAACAATTAAATTCCATCACAAGGGTACGCATGGCTGCAACTAAGATTGCCCCGCCAAGGTAACTACCTTCATTAACATTTAATTTTATTCATCATCGCCCAATCAAAAGCCAAGAACCAACCATAACCTGTCATGCGAAAAGATTTTCAATTATAATTCAAAGTGTACCAAAAAGTACATCAAATTCATCTTTTTCAATCATCTATTTCACGTGTATTAGATGCGATTATGCTAGCTAGCCAGGTATGGACCCAATCTTATAAAAAGAAAGGCAGCAAGTAGCAAGCTTGTATGATTATGGATTTGGTCCCAATTTAGAACAAGATTATACCCATGATTTTCTCCAAAGTGTACAAAATCAAGTTCTTCTCTACAGAAAATGTCAATGATGGATTAAATTCCACTACAAGATTATTGCTTCAATGGGTTCAGAGTATCTCGAGCCAGCATCTATTTATATACTTCAAAAAATCATTTTCTAATAAAATCGAAATCTACACGTCGAATACAAATCGAAATCTAGACTGGGCCTATATCGATTTTTTCGTATGTAGCTTTCAAGATACAGATCGAACAAATCGAAAAATCAAAACCCAGATGGAAAAAATCACAATCTCAGATCGGCAAAATCAGTAAACATAGAGGTCTTTGGGTCGAAATCATCCATACCTGAGAGATTTCAGTTCAAATCACCATGAAATCGCAAACCCAGACACTTCTGTTCGAATCGCAAACGAATCAACAGAACTGGTGTCAATCGACTGCGAAGAAGGGGATAAGGAGGGGTGTTTATGTCAAAATACTTCCCCTTCTACTCCCGGATAACTTTTGGGGAGGGTGAGGGCAGCCCAAAAATTATCCGGGAGAGCAACCTCGTTGGGGGAAAGCGTAGAGGGGGCGAAAGATTATCAGGGAGGCGATTGAAGTTGCCAAACCAGGGATATGGGTGGAGCCCTCCAGCTAAGAGGGGGTGAAAAGTTATGAGGGGGAGATATCCCCTAGCCAAACGAGTCCTTACTCTCTTATCTTATCTGTGCCCCTTCCGCCATTGCTTTGAGTGGAATGACTTCTTTCGATTCCTTTAATCGTTGAAGTCAAGAATTTCTTTTCAATCTTCCTCGAAGGACTTGATAGTCACCTCGCAATTGCGGGCGTGTGTATGCGACCTATAATTTTCTGAGTATGCATGAAAAACTATAGTTGATTGATTGTTGTTGGCTGTCTAGTTTTTTCTCAAAGGAAAGGTCCACATGTATTAGCTGGATTGCGTACTAAAAAATTGAATATTGCCTAATTATGTGATGCGATGAATGAATGAAATCAATTTGATTTTTAACATTTATGAGATAGGCATATGGCGGTAAAAAATAAAAAGACTTGATTACTGAAAAGGGTCCGGTGGCTGCTGAAGTTCAATACTACTATAAAATTTCTACTATTGAACACCTCTATCTGAAAATTCCTCTTCTTCTGATTGTTATTACTCATCTTCTCTCTCCTATCTATCCCTCTCTCTCTCTCTCTCTCTCTCTAAAGTCACAGAAATTTCAACTTTCCTCTTCAAATCGAACACGAAAAGCTCCTCCAAATATCGACTAATCAATCAGTTGCTTACAAATTGTCAAAAAGAATGATCAGAATTCGGAATTTACACAGATAGATATAAACCTACACGTATAAGGACTGACGGGGTTATGTTATGGATTATCACGAACACCTGTTCAATCCTACAACGCTCCTACGGATCTTGGGAACAATGAATCACAGAAAAGACAAGCAAATAAGTGCGTAATGAAAAACGGAAAGAAAAACGAGACACAAGGGTTGGAAGGGTTGAGAGGATTGGAATTTATAGATGATTTGGGGGTGAGGCAGAAAGCATATTTTGGATTTTAGATTCGTTTTTTGAATGAATAATGATATACCGACAACCACTTCCACACAACACCCGGCCCACACAATACTTTCACATAGGGGTGAGGCCCACCCCTATGTGAGGGTGTTGTGTGGGTATCTTTTTTGTTTTTGAATTTTCGCTGGTTTGTTTTGTATTGGCGAAAGAACACACGGGTAATTTTTGGATTCAACTCACATCAACCCAACCAAACACTTTTAATTTTTGCTAGTTTTTTCAATTTCATGTCTGGTTGTTTTTTCGTTCCTCACAGGGTTTGTCATCTTGAACGCTTTTACATTTGGTTGGCACCTTGCTAACTTTTTGCCTGGGGTTTGAAGTGGCTATGCCATTTATACTTCTTCCCTTTTAATCTTTGTTTCCTTCAGAGATTAATAAAATTGTTACCGTTCAAAAACAAAAATATGGACAGGACGGGTTGGGTTGGATTGCCAATTGCCAATTGCCACCGCCACTAGAAATGTAGTAAAACTAAGCGTGCTTGGTACTAATTCTTGTTATTTATATTTGGGAACTCTCAATTTTGCAACTTCTTATTCATATTGACTGTCAATCTTTTTCCCGTTTTTTGAAAATTTATCGCAATGGTAATCTGTTTGGGAAGGGTAGCATGATCATAATTATCATAATTGTGTTTTTCTCTTTAGTAAAAGTCACTAAATGGGATTTTATTACTATATTATATTGGATATGTTATTGTTCTATGGTATTTAATACGTAAAATATCCTGAATTTATTTCCGCAATGTTAGGCTGGATGATTTTGCTGATCATCGGCTTAAATAGCACTTATAAATAGATCAATCTAAAATATTGTATTCAGCTTTGGACCAAGGCCTTGCATTCTGTTCGTAACTTATAGCATTAGGTTTCAGTGTAGGACATAATTTAATATATCGTCATTCCTAAATTACCTTTGCTCAAACTTAATAGTGATTACTGATGTCCCTGTCAAATTAGTTTCTTATTATTATCAGCTGACGTAAAAACCTCGTTTCATATTTGGTCTAAACTTCGCTATCAATTCTGTCCCAATTGCTTCTTCTTTTTATTTATTTATTTATATATATTGGCAAAAAAAACTATTAGGAGTAGTTCTTAGTAGCTTGTTTGAGGAGCCAATTGAAGACCAATTGGAAAAAAAAACTATAGGATACTCCTAGCCTCCAGAATCTGTCCTAGTCTCCTAGTTTTTTTTTTTTTTGAATCTGTCCTAGCCTCTAGACTCCTAGTTGCTCATACGTTTATCTTGCACTAGTGGTTTTATCACGTGCATTTTGCACGTGTGGATCACATTTCACTCATCCATATTTCGGCCCCAGTTGTTGGTCCTAAATTTTGAGTTTCTAATTTTTCAGTGTCAATACGATGTTTAATGTGGTACTACCATTATTCTCTATTGGGAAGACTAATCTAATTCGGTGTTTTACCTGTTTTTTTGTTGTTCCTTTGCATTTTGCCTTTTGTCTCTACTCTTTATTAATAAAAAACCAAATCGTAAACGTTGATAAAAGAATGACAAAGGACACAAAAGACAACCTACGTTAATGAACATATCTGGAATGGGAACAGAAGGTGAAAGGAAAATTCGAAAAACCGCTTGGATCAAGCCCTTCCCGGTATTTTTTTTTGAAGATTTCCCGCGTGGGACTTGGAAAACACCTTTTGAACACATTGGACGGCTCGGATTTCCCAAAAACAATCGGTAAAAGCATCAAAACGCTTAAATCCGGGAAATCCGGGATCCTTGACAGGATAATTCGTGTATATATATATATATAGAAAACTTCTAGTCCACACCTCCCGAAAATAAGAAAAAATTAAATTTTTTTGTGTTGCAAATTATTTTTGGAAAATCCGAGCCGTCCAATGTGTTCAGAAGGTGTTTTCAATGGTCCAAGATGGAAATCTTCAAAAACAAATACCGGGAAGGGCTTGATCCAAGCAGTTTTCGCAAAAGCGTAAATATATATTTTTTAAAAACCGCTGGATCAAGCCCTTCGGTATTTTTTTTTTTGAAGATTTTCGCGTAGACCCTTGAAAACACCTTGTGAACACATTGGACGGCTCGGATCGTCAAAAAAATATTTGGATCATGGAGGTCCGGAAACGGGAATCCCGTTTTAGAAGTGTTCTCAAATATAGAAAAATCATATATGTATGCAGTAACAATACAGATATATATATAGATAGATATACTCACTTTTCTTTTAATATGTAACATATCTATACTGTTATATACTAGTATATATACTGGTACACACATAAATGTAAGATATACACCCACAACGGAAATACATAGACTAGTACGTACACACACACACACACACACACACACACATATACACAGCGAGAGAGAGTGTATATGGGGGACACGCGTGTCCATGCTGTGTCCCCCTCCAAAATATAATTTAATTTAAGGGATACACCACGTGGTGTGTCCAATACATGTCCCCGTGTGTGATACGTGGAGACGGCGACCTCTAGAAGTGTCAGTGCTTCATAGGTCGTGAGTGATAGAAAGAGGATTGAGCCGAAAAATACAAACAATATATTCTCCGACAACAGCTATAAGTCGAAGTTGGGATTTTTCGCTTAATATTAATCACCCTAGGGTCCAGTGTTGCCGATTGATGTTGATGCCATTGCGGATTGAATTTCTCACTATTGCAACGTCTTTGTGGTGAATGAATATGAAAGAGCATGAAAATTCTCCATGGTTCGGAATATATATTTTTAAAATTGAGTCATTTTGAAAAGAGAACTACGTCATGGATGGAAGTGAAAAAGTTATGTTTGTTGATCTCGAATGCTTTTTTTTGGTTCTTTTACCGTAACAGAGAAGTTAAAATATTCTTCTCAACCAAAGTAATCTAATCGAAGTTTACAACACCAGACACAAATTTGAATAAATATTTTTTAGGAAAATACTATGGTACGCTCCATTATGTATTTTTTTTTTATAGTTACGTATAATTTTGGTCAAGTTACAAACCGTTATGGATTCACTGTTCACGTCATTGTCTATGGTAATCTTGTTACATATGTTTTTGGTTCTTGTTACGACCCTTTAAGCATTTAAAAAAAATACAATATTCACATTACTATCCACAGAATCATGCTACTGTTTATAGAAATCGACCAAAAAATGTGGAACAATTACCAAAATCATAGGTAACATGTGGCAAATATATACATAATGGGGCGTACCATGGAGTTCTCCATTTTTTTATCCAATGCAACTTAGATGGCAATTTTGGACTAAAGTTATGAAGAGAAAGATTTGTGAGTTACAAACCAAGTATACAATTCAGTAGCACTTATTTAAGTGCTAGTTTCTAGCCTCTAGGCAAGCTCAATCCGTTAATAGAACCAATAGGGTTTAGTATTATAAATCGAGTAATGGACCCTTTTTTTAAAAGCTTTAATATTATAAATGGTTAATTTTGTTTGTTAATAGTAGTAATAATCATCAAATACTTTGAAAAGTACGACAAATATATGGTTTGTTTGATGATTTAATACAAGAGCTCTTTGATGTGCACAAATTTAATTTAGAAGAATGAAAGGTGATCGAATGAAGATTTATAATCTAGTAGTTTCGAATAGTTTATTCAAAATTGGAAAAAGACTTATTTGCAAGTTACGGACTGCAACTAAGACTTATCTGATAAATTGTTATCAGATAGACTATCGAGTATCAAAGGAAATTTTCACGAGCCAATTAATCCATAGCAAAAAAAAAAAAAAAACAGAGCCACAATTCCTTCTTCCATCGATTCAATCCCTTCATAGATGGGATTGGCAAGTTTTGGTGACTTATTTAAGTAACAGAATTGTAGCCAATAGGGATCTGAGTTATAAATCGGGTCAATGGATTTTTTTATGACGGCTTTAATTTTATAAATGATTAATTTTTCTTGTTAAAAGTAATAGTAATTCGTCAAATACATTAAAAAAGGGCAACAAATTAATACGGTTCGTATGAAGATTTAATAACAAGAGCTCTTGATGTGAACACAGATTTAATTTAGAAGAATGGAAAGGTAACCGAATTGGCTCAATATGTCTTCCATAGCTCTTCATATTTTGAGACTTGAATCTTGTGCTTCTAGGCGAAGATCGATTTTAGAACTCGATTGGACTTCCTTATTATTCATTCACTAATGAATGTGTTGTACACAACTTTGCAGGTTGCCTTCCCTGCCTTGGAACATTTAAAGATTGCTAGTCTGAGTAACATAACAGAGATTTGGGACAAGAAACCACTCCCAGAACCAGAGCATGAAATTGAATCCTTCAGCAAACTTGCGACAATTGGTATCTTTTGTTGTGACCAGTTGGTGTATGTACTGCCTTCCTATATGCTTCCTCGTTTACAGAATTTGCAAAAACTCAAGATAGGAAATTGCAAGGAGGTGGAGGTGATAGTCTCAAAGGAGATGATGAAGGAGAAAGAAGCGGTTGACAATGATCCCATTGTGTTCTCTCAATTAAATGATGTGGATTTTAATGATTTACCTAAGCTGAAAAGCTTCTACACTGGAACGCAACTCTTCTTCTCCGACAAGGTACAAAAGTCCTTACCCTGTTTTGCTTGATCATGGCCCTGAATATAGAAAAGCATGCGCACATTTCTAGTCCTGTAGTTTAATTACTCAAAATCGGAAAAGGTCTCGATTGATCCGCAAGTTCGGAGTTTGGACAGCAATTAAGAGTCCCAAATTAAGCTGAAGTGTATTCATCAATTAAATTTGACAGATAGACTAAACTATCTAAGGAAATTCCACTGAATCCATAGCCAAACATAGGATCGGCAAATTGCTTCCCCATGTGGCCGAGAGAGAGAGACAGAGAGGGGTCTTGAATTCACGACCCAAAAGGTGCATGTGAACTGAAGAAACATTTAAGTCGTAGGATTTATAAAAGAGAAGCTAAGAACGTATTCACAATTTGGCATAGGCTGCTCTTTTCTTGTTTTGGGCATTATAAACTAAAAACGTGAAACATCCACCACTGATAACTTCACATTTTGCCTAATCTCAAAAGTTTATGTACTGAAATGCAACTCGACCTCCAACAAGATACAAAGGTCTTTCCCTTTTTTACCTTTTTAGGTTATTATGGCCATGAAAAGCATCTAGAACCTGGCACATATATATAATCCTGTAGTTCGATTAAAATTGGAAGAAAATTTGATCCGCAATTGAGATCCCAAAATTAACGTACAATTAGGTTATCACGTAAATTTAATAGTAGTAATATTAAACTATCTACAAAAAATTTCACGAGTCAATGAATTTGTAACTGAACATAACATAACGGGGCCACAACTCCTCCATCAACCAACCCAATTTAATAATTACATTGTATCTACATTGCTATTTCATATCTACTACTACAAATTGAAAAGTAGTCATATGTTTATGACATATCAGTTCCACCATACATATTAGTTAAGCTAGTAGAATGTTAATTAATAATTCTGAAACGAAATACAGATTGAGAAGAGATAGGGAATCAGCCTTCTCGATCGGCGCTTAGGTGCGCATGCATGGGGAGCAAACAGTATGAAATATAGTAAGTAGTCCGTGCCGTAAAAGATGAGTGCTCTATGGATTTGAGTACACAATGTCACTCTCTACGACCACTCTAACAATAGACTTTTGCGTGCAATGTCGAATAATGAAGAACGTCACTGTCTTGTTCTCATATGTTAATTTAATGTTTTCCCTGTTTACTATTCTAACAAAAATTTCATTTTGGTAGGTATCTCTGTTACCATTTTTGTCAGGTTGCACCCTTTTATTTTTCTCTCCATAGTTAAAAAAAAAAAAAATTCAATTTGGACGAGTGAATCATATACCCATTATGTCATTTTATCAATTGTTTCCAATTAGAAATTTGAGAAATTTGTCATTTTGGTATGTATATTACATTTAACAATATTGTTCTCTTTTTTCTCATAGTTCACGCTTTTTGATTTTTACATGCTTGGTTGAATTTTTTACTAATGCAAACTTGGCAATTTTGAAAAGTGTATCATACCTAATCTGTTAAACTATCATATGTGTTTATTGTTATTTTTCATATGAAATGGAAAGTGTAACAAATAAGCTGTGTCAAAATATTCAATTCAAAGAGCTCGTGTTGTGCAAAAAAAAAAAAATTGGAATTTGCAAGAAAGAAAGGTGATTGAACTGAGTCAATATGTCTACCATATTCGCCATATTTTGAAACTCAAATCTGGCGCTTCAAGCGAAGATAGGTTTTAGAGCTTGATCGGAACATATTTTTATACAATTACAACTGATTGTGTTGCAAACAACTTTGCAGGTTGCTTTCCCTGTCCTAGAACATTTAACTATTAAGGGGTTGCTTGAGGTAAAAGAGATTTGGGATAAGCAACCAGTTCCAGAACCAGAAAACGAAGCTAAATCCTTCTACAAACTTATGTCCATCCATGTTGAGGATTGTAACCAATTGGTGCATGTATTTCCATCCTATATGCTTCCTCAGTTACAAAATTTGCAAAAACTCGTGATAACAAATTGTAAGGAGATGGAGGTGATAATCTCAAACAAGCTGAAGGAGAAAGAAGCGACCAACAATGATATCATTCCGTTAGCTAAGTTGAAGACTGTGATACTTCAAAATTTGCCTAATCTCAAAAGGTTATGTGCTGAAATGCAACTTGGCTTTTCCAACAAGGTACAAAGGTCTTTACTCTTTTTTAACTTTTTAAGTTATTATTATGGCCATGAAAAGCACCTAGAAGCAGGGACGTGTGTAAAATTCAGGTAAAATTATGTTCAAGGAATCTGTAGCCGAACACAATGGGGCCGAAACTCCTCCATCGACCAACCCAATTTAATAATTACAATGTATCGACATTTCTATTTGATATTTACTGCTACAAATTGAATAGTAATCCTATGTATGTAAATGACATATCAATCCCACCATACGGATAGCTAAGCCAGAGGAATGTCAATAATTTAAACTCAAATAAAGTTTCCTAAAATGATTGTTGTTACTTGTGGCCTTGATCCGCTCAGGGGCAAGTCCAGGAAGACCGCAGGCTTGGGCATGCAACTCTCGGGCTGGGGCAACCAAAAAAAAAAAAAAAAGTATCGTAAAAATTTAATGAAGTTTCCATAAATGAGGTGAAGTGTTAGCGTGGTTCTGCTATCATTTTTGTGCTTCGGCCCAGGGTGATTGTTGCCGAAGAGAGAGAGAGAGAGAGTATTGAAGAAAGAGACCAAACTGTGAGTGGATTGGGTTTCAAATGTGGTGTTCGGTTTGGTTATGGGCCTCGGTCTGGGCGTTTATTTGCAAAAATGGCCCAGTCATTCATATCGGATGGTGGCCTAAAGTAAATAAATGAGGGACTAGTCGAGTAACAATTGTCTAATTGGTCAAAAAATTCATCCTTAGTAAGAAAAAATTGGGGGCCACCAGAGATTTATTCAATTGCTAACTCCAAGTTCTTAAAATTATTGAAGATATACATAAAATGAATCAAGCATGCCAATGTGACGCACGACACCTTGAATTCACTTAAACACGGGGGCTATGTGAAACCATGTGATTGATAAGTTAATTGTGTTTGGTTTAGAAAGTGGGCCTATTGACGGAGGGACAGAGTGTGGCTCCCATCCTCATAGTTTGCTATCCCCCACATCACCGTTCCAACTCCTAGGAAATTCCAGGAGTAATATTTTAGGCTCCATTTTTGTCTGGCGTTGGAGTTTCTTCTCCTTTATAGGCTTTGTGTTTTGTAGCCCAGAGAGAGAGAGAGATCGGTGAGGTTGAAAAGTAAATCGCAAATAGATGAGAGAGTATTGTGAGACTCTCAAATGTAAGCTCTCTATTTATAGTGCTTATCCGATTAACCTCCGAGGAGTACCCCGAGTATGGGGAACCATTTATAGCTCTTGTTGTTCATGTGTGTTTGGTTTGGTTTGGTTTGGGGCATAACAATTGGTACCAGAGTCCGAGTGGTCAAAACACTAATCAATGCCTGTTTTTTTGTTGACTGATTACACGTTCACACTGTTTGTTTCTGTCGATTTTCGAAATTGCTCGAAAAAGTGATCAGACGAGTCCGTCGTGTTTGTCTCGATGAGGTCTTGGAGTGAGAATGGAAAGAGCGGGTGGGGGTAGTTTCGGGAGAAAAAGAAGAGTATAAGAACAGAG
>JADGMU010000908.1:0-18009 GCA_016920895.1 Vaccinium myrtillus
CATTTTCATTTTATTTGCCTTTTCAATTGCTAAAATGCCCACAATAAACTTCTTCAATTTGGGTTTTAGATGCTTGTTTAAAGATTTTTTGTTTGTAAGACATAAGTTAAAGACCTTTAGCTGATGCTAAAGCTGTTCGGGAATATCAACCTCCCCACGAATTGAATATGAGTTCCTGTGTGGGAAGGAGTACGTTTGTGCCGTAGTACCAACATCTGCAATTATTGACATGAAAGAGCTTGGGTCTTGGCAACTTCATGCAAAAAATAAAGATGCTTTGATTAAATTTATGAATGACCATGTATGATAATTGACTGGTGTTATCTATGTTATTTTATACAAGTGAAACGAAAAGCCCACTTGTTACAGGTGATTGTCTTTCTTTTTTCTCCCATCTTTTTTCTCTACATTCCCTTAATAATTTGGTTGTTTAAACTTGCAGGTTTGGTCCCACATGGTATTTTTCTTCTTGCTGTGCTTGTCATAGCTACATTTTTTTCCCACAGATCAACCAATTTAAAGAAAGGGGATCAAGTAAAGGTTGAAAGATTTTTACAGAATTACAGAGTCTCAAGCCTACAAGGTACACGTATGCTGAGATAAAGAAAATTACTCATAATTTCAAAGACAAACTAGGCCAAGGAGGTTATGGAACAGTTTACAAGGGAGAGCTTTCCAATGATGCTCCTATTGCAGCCAAGATCCTCAACAATTTCGCAGGAAATGGGGATGACTTGATCATCAACGAAGTGGGAACGATAGGTTTGATCCACCACGTCAATGTGGTTTGCTTAGTCGGACACTGTGCTGCTGGGTATAAAAAAGCTCTTGTCTATGAGTACTTGCCAACTGATTCTCTAGACAAGTTCATATCATCTGATCATAAAAAAACTTAACTTGGTTGGGAGAAGCTCCAAGACATTGCTCTAGGCATAGCCGAAGGAATTGAATATCTTCACCGAGGGTGTGATCAATGAATCCTTCATTTTGATATTAAGCCTCATATCATCTGGTTAGACAAAAATTTCATTCCAAATGTCTCTGATTTTGGGCTAGCCAAGTTGTGCTCAAAAGACCAAAGTATTGTATCCATGACAGCTACTAGGGGAACCGTGGGGTATATTGCACCAAAGGTGTTCTCCAGGAACTTCGGCAATGTGTCACACAAGTCAAATGTTTATAGTTTTGGAATGTTGTTGCTTGAAATGGTTGGAGGGAGGAAGAACAGTATTGATGTTTGTAAAGAAGACAATAACGATGAAGTTTACTTTCCTGAATGGATGTATAATCGTTTAAATCACGACGAATTAAACAACAATGAGGTTGAGGACGGGAGAGATGCCAAGATTGTTAATAAGCTAACAATTGTAGGACTTTGGTGCATCCAGTGGTACCCAGGAGGCCGGCCCTCAATGAAAGCTGTGGTTCAAATGCTTGGGGGAGATGGAGAGACTTTGGCCATGCCCCCGAATGCCTTTTCTACCACCAATCAGTCAACTACAAGGGGAAAGATGGGGGAAAGGCCTTTTAGTAGTATGTTAGAGATCATTTCTGAATCCGATTGAGAGAAATGTTGTTTAATTGGATGGAGTTTGTGAGTCTCATGATAGAAGTCCGTAATCATGTACTATTGTACGCTTATTGCAAAGCTATTTACGAGGAGAAAGAGTTTGAAACATGAAAAGAAAACAAGAAAATGAACATGAAAAGGCATCTAACGGATGAGATTTGCCCGAGAGTGTCTCGGGCGAATCTCATCCGTTAGATGCCTTTTCATGTTCATTTTCTTGTTTTCTTTTCATGTATTGTAATAAGGCTCATTTACAAGCGATAGAATAAACTCGAGATTGCTTTTTTGTAGTTTCTATGTCACTCCCGGGCGATTTTCATCCGTTAGATGCATCTTCATATTCATTTTCCTGTTTTCTTTTCATGTATTGTAATAGGACCAGACTATGGGTACAGAACCCATTGCACAGAAAATGCACAAATCGAGCTCGGGGACCCACTTTTGGGTCCCACACGAACAATCCGAGCCGTTCATTCATCTTAAAATTAAATTCCGAAGGGCCCCGTGAAAATTCAACTTAATCGGACGTCTTTAAGTGCTTGATCTAAGAGCCACCGTTTAAGCCAAAACAAAAAATGCACAGATCGAGCTCGGGGACTCACTTTTGGGTCCCACACGAACAATCCGAGCCGTTCATTCATCTTAAAATTAAATTTCGAAGGGCCTTTTGGCTGAAATGGGGGCTCTTAGATCAAGCACTTAAAGACGTGCAATTGAGCTGAATTTTCACGGGGCTCTTCGGAATTTAATTTTAAGATGAATGAACGGCTCGAATTGTTCGTGTAGGACCCAAAAGTGGGTCTCCGAGCTCGATCTGTGCATTTTCTGTGCAATGGGTTCTATACCCATATAATTACCGATTGTAATAAGGCTCATTTAGGAGCGATAGAATAAACTCGAGATTACTTTTTTGTAGTTTCTATGAGAGTCAAGCCATTAAATGGTGTATGCATAGTTTTGCGTCGGTTAATTTATTTGTAAATTTTTCTGTTTTGACTTTTCATACTAATGTAAATAAGAAGGATGAAACTACAATTTACAGTTCTAAGACTCGAACTCATATATTACTTGCAAATAAAGTATCTGAACCATTAGGTCTTTAAAAAAAAAAAAGAAGAAGAAGGTTTTTCACATTTTCATCATAGAAGCTCACACATTGTACACTGTACATTGTCGTAAAAAGGTTTGCGTTGAGTTGGTCAGTGTGACTGCCGTGCAAGCGGCACTCACGAAATTAGGTCTTTAATTTCGTAATTTGAAGCTGGAATTGCTTTTGAAAACTGAAAATGTTATCAATTTCGAAAGAGCAAGGATGGTTTGCAAAGGAGCGTACTCGAAATTGAGATGAAATTAATACATTTCTTGTAAATTTACGGGAAACTGAAAATATATACCAAATCCACTTTTAAATGAAGAGCGCAATGTACCATATA
The DNA here is from genome assembly GCA_016920895.1 of Vaccinium myrtillus. NCBI lineage: Eukaryota > Viridiplantae > Streptophyta > Magnoliopsida > Ericales > Ericaceae > Vaccinium > Vaccinium myrtillus. Next base: position 3,004 of record JADGMU010000908.1, read on the forward strand.
AGCTTATCTATACATGGCCTCAGGAGCATACAGAGGGAAGGGGCTCTCGCCGCCTTGCTGAAGTTCCAGAGTTGGGGGAGACTTTCACGGTGGCGCGTGAAAATCCCATCCACAAGCCCCAGGAGCGTGGCGGGTTGGTACAGGATATTCCCAATTGTGTCGTTAGTGACGCTGTACAGGGTAACGTACGGATGAAACGTGGCAGTCTAGCAGGTGATACATTGATGGGGAGAGAATCTTCTTCGAATCGATCGCCTTCACCCCCAAGGAACGCTGTGAAACCCACATTCCAAAACCCTATTGTAGTTGGGCCTTTCTCTGATCTTGGGCCTAACATGGTTTACCAGCCACAACACATTATAGCCCAACAATCACAATCACCCCATGGGCCTTCCTTTGATTTTGGGCCTACTTTGGATTTTATGTCATCTCACGATACAACCCAACATCTACCCCAAACCTCTAGCCCAACCTACTTTGTTGAGGAACCCCCTGACAGCCAAAAGGGTGAGCTATTCAATTTCAAGCCCACCTCAGCTTTATGCAGCCCAACCAACTCCACTGATATTTTGAACCCACCATCTAGCCCACGGTCCAATAAACAAAATGCCCTTGTGCCCTTGTTGACATTATCTTGGCCCATGTACTTGAAGATCTCACTCTAAAGAGAAAGGTCCCAACTGATTTCACCACTGAAGAAAACAAGAGAACTAAGCTCCAAAAAGCATTGAGGCAGCAGATGTCGATTCCAGTAGGATGTACAATCGAAGACAGAGCCTCTATCCCTGCACCAGACAAGAGAGAGAAGGAGGATCGAGTGGTGATCAAAAGAGACGGAAGAATTAGACATTTCCAGTCGAGAAATCAAGCCAAGCTCAAGGCCCCCAGAGGGAATTCGTTGCGAGGTAATGGAGAAGGATTTGGTGATATCCCTGATATGTTATCTCCTGCTCCCAACATGGACCGTACGGTGTATAGAGGGAGTCAATCTAGTCAAGTCCTGAGCACTTTTCCAGATGACATTTCCCTTTCTCCTGCTGAAGGAGGGGTTATGGTGGTTGTCCCTCAACAGCCACAAGGAGGATGCTAGTTCTCTCCTGGAATGTTCAGGGGTTGGGGCGACCTCTGACTTTCCAGGTTCTACAAGGGCTCTGTAGAGCCCATCGCCCTGGGGTGGTCTTCCTCATGGAGACCAAAAATAAATCGAATAAGCTGGAAGGTATACGAAAGAAATTGCAGTTTAGTGGGTCTTTGTATGTGGAGCCAATAGGTCTCTCGGGGGGCCTTGCACTTTGGTGGACATCTGAGGTATCTATCTCCATTCTATCCAGTTCTAAGAATGTCATTGCTGCTACTATATCTAATTCTACTCCCTCTTCTTCTTGGCTGCTTACATGTGTATATGCGGATCCTGTTTTTAACAAAAGAATTCAGATTTGGAATGAGCTTCAAAACCTTAGGACCAACTTTAGGGGTCCCTGGTTGTGTATTGGGGACTTCAATGAGGTTGGGTCAATTTGGGATAAACAAGGCGGTCGAGCTGTTAATAGTAACCGTATGGAATGTTTTAATAATTTTATCTCTGATAGCGGCTTGATTGATCTGGAGTATAAAGGTATCCACTACACCTGGTCTAACAATAGGGAGGGTGAAGCTAATGTCAGAGAGAGAATCGATAAAGCTTTAGCTAACACTGATTGGAGGATAAAATTCCCCTTTGCACAAGTCTTTCATGAACCTATTTGCGGTTCTGATCATGCACCTGTGGTTCTTAATTGCTGCGTTCCTCTCAAAAAAGTTAAGAGAGTTTTTAAATTCGAATCCATGTGGACTACTAGCCCTAATTGCCTTGAAACAATCTCTAATAATTGGTCTACCCCTGTTCGTGGCTCTGACATGTTTATTTGGTGTAAGAAATTGAAAATTTGCAAAAAAGCTCTTACTGATTGGAGTAAAGAGGAGTTTGGCAACAACAAGAAAAGGCTGGCTCAACTTAAGAACCAGCTTCATGACCTTCAATTAGCAAAACCTTCTTCTGATAACATGGGTGCACAGAGGATGATTATCAAGGAAATGGAGAAGGTGCACCTAAGGGAAGAGATATACCTTCATCAACGTTCGAGAGTCAACTGGTTGAATTACGGAGACAGAAACTCCAGTTTTTTTCATGCCACACTCATTCAGAGAAGACAACGAAACCAAATTCTTCGGCTTAAAGGGGAGGATGGTGTTTGGTGTAGCTCTGAGGAGGAGATAAATGGATGCATTGCTCATTACTTTTCTAATCTGTTCCAAGATCAAGGCGATCGGGATATGGATCCGGCCCTGGAGGCCATCTCTAGCTGTGTAACTCCTGATATGAATGCCAAGCTTATGAGACCTATTCTTCCAGAAGAAATCAAGAAGGCTGTTTTCCAAATGGGGCCTCTCAAGGCACCAGGCCCTGATGGATTCCCTGGTATGTTCTTTCAGAAATATTGGCAAGAAGTTGGGGAGGATACGTGTAAGGCAATGTCCAGTTTCTTTAATGGGGGTTTCTGCTAAGGGAACTCAACAAAACTAATATCGTGCTTATTCCCAAGGTAGCAAATCCTGAAAGCCTTTCCCAATTTAGACCAATCAGCTTGTGTAACTTTAGCATGAAAGTTATTTGCAAAGTTCTGGCCAATCGTCTTAAGCTGGTTCTGGATAAGATTATCTCCCCAAACCAATCTGCATTTGTGCCTGGTAGAATGATCCAAGATAATATCATAGTGGCCAATGAAGCATTCCACTTCTTGAAGATCCATAGCAGGGGGAAAAAGCAAGCGTTGGCAGTCAAGTTAGACTTCAACAAAGCTTACGACAGAGTTCAATGGGATTTTCTGGAGAAGGTTATGTTACGGATGGGATTTGACCAGGGCTGGGTTAACTTGATAATGCAAGTGGTGACCACTGTTTGTTACTCTGTGACTGTGAACGGCGAAAACAGGTTTACATTTGCTCCGGAAAGAGGCCTGAGACAGGGGGATCCTCTCTCCCCCTATCTGTTCCTTATGGTTATGGACGTCCTCTCCAAACTCATCTCAAGAGGGGTATCATCCAAGAAATTCTTTGGTATTCAAATCAAGCGCAGTTGTCCTTATCTTTCCCACCTTTTCTTCGCTGATGATGCTCTTCTTTTTTAGAGCCTTCAACGGAAGGGGTGAGAAATCTCATGGATTCCATCAAATCCTTTGAAGTTGCTTCTGGCCAACTCATTAATTTTGAGAAGTCTTCCATAAAATTTTCAGCCAATACACCTCTTGACAAACGGAAAGCCGTCATGGACCAGGTTGGTATGGTGGAGATGAAGGCCGACGCTAAGTATCTTGGTATTCCTTCATGCTGGGGCAAATCCAAATATGACACGTATGCCTACTTGATTGAAAGAGCTATTAACAAAATGCAAGGGTGGAAAGCCAAGGAACTCTCTTATGGAGGGAGAGAAGTCATGATTAAGTCAGTGGTTCAAGCCATTCCTACGTATGTAATGTCATGTTTTCTTCTCCCTATTCAGTTTTGCAACAAACTCAACTCATATACACGGAAGTTTTGGTGGGCAGGAGATCCTAAGGATTCTAAAATTCATTGGCTCAAGGGGGAAGATTTGTGCAAGCCCAAATGGCAAGGGGGAATGGGGTTCAGAGACCCAGAGATTTCAACTTAGCCTTGTTGGCTAAACAAGCTTGGAAAATTATTACTAATCCTAATGCTTTTTGGGTCAGAATGTTAAAGGGGATTTACTTTCCAAGAACAAACTTTTTGAATGCCTCTAGGGGAGCTAGACCATCCTGGGTATGGAGTAGTCTCTGTCAAGGGAGAGAGCTGTTGCAAAAAGGTCTTCGATGGCAGATTAAATCAGGCAAGGAGGTCAAGTTCTGGACAGATAAGTGGGTACCTTCACTTCATAATTTCCAAATTCAGTCCCCTACAAGATCTACAGATGAACAAGCCTTGGTTGCCTCTTTTATACATCCCATTAGCAAAGAGTGGGACGTTCAAAAATTAAGGCATTGTGTTTCGGCGCAAGAGGTAAAAGCTATCACTGCCATACCCTTGTCTAAGCTTGATGAACCTGATAAGATGATTTGGCACTTTTCCAAAAATGGCATCTACTCTGTTAAAAGTGGGTACCATTTCGCTAGATCTTCCGGACATAACAGCTCTAGCTCAAACCCCTCTCCATCTTTCCAACCTCTTCCCTTGATGTGGAAATCTATTTGGAATCTCAATATCCCTCCAAAAGTCAAGCACTTCTGGTGGAGGGCTTGCAGGAATATTCTTGCAACCAAGGAAAACTTGTATAAGAGGAAATGTTCTAGGACCCCTCTTTGTCCGATCTGTCTCAAAACAGTGGAAACAATAGAACATATTCTATTTCAGTGCAGGGCAGTCAAGGGAGTTTGGGAAATCATTAACCTTTCAGAGGTTTTTCAATGGGACAACAGTTCAATTCTGAAATGGACGAATGAAGTTCTGGAGACCAAGTCTGATAAAAACCACATCAAGATCTTCCTAGGCAGGGTGGCAATGGCAAGTTGGGGCATCTGGAAAGCTAGAAATGATTTTATCTTTCAAGGAAAACCTATTGCAATCAAGTGTATAGCCTGGAATATGGAGCAAGCATGGGAGGAAATTCAAACACTTATGCTCAAGCCTGTCCCGAATACTAGCCACTCCTCTAGCCCCCCTAATTTCCCCTCTACTGCAGTTAAATGGCAGCCACCAGATAAGGATCAGGTGAAGATTAATTATGATGCTTCCTGGAATAGGGATACTTGGGATGGCTTTGGTGTTGTGGTTATAAGGAATCATAAGGGTGAAATTATTGATGGCAGGAAGTTTAAAATGACTGGCCCTTCTGCTCTAGTCTGTGAAGCACTGGCTCTACGTGAAGCATGCCTAATGGCTAAAGCTATGGATCTTCATTCTATGCATATAGAAAATGATAATAGAGAGCTCATCTGTCTTAGTGTTTCTGAATTAGACCCTCCTTGGGAGTGTGAGTGCATAATTCAGGATATTAGATCTCTTGTTAAAAGCCTCAATTTATGTTTTTCATGGATTCCTAGGACAGTGAATAGAGTCGCCCATTGGGTGGCCTCTTTTGTTTCAGGATTGCTTCCTCAGAACTGGGTTTCTTTAATCCCAGCTGAGCTTAGCCATATCCTTTGTTCTGGTTTTTTGATCTAATGAAATTGTTTTCCGATCAAAAAAAAAAAACTAAAATTATTGGTACCGAACTGAATAGATTTGGCCAAGAGAAAGGAGGTTAATTAATAGTTCAGCTCATTTAACAATTCTAACAGTAATACTTGCTCTGTCTCATTTTGCTTGTTCCTTTTGAGATTTTCAACTTTTTAAGAGTACCTTTATATCTCCTCAAAAAGTTCGTTCAAATTTCCCTTATTATCCTTTGATTCTAACTTTTACTCCCTCTGTCTCAAACTTCTTGTTTATTTTTCATCATGCTTGTCATTTTTCAATTCCTTATATCTTTTAATCTTTAATGTTTCTTGTAATTTCAAAACGTTGTTTCATGGAATACATCGAGAACTATCAAACAAGATTCCTCTTGAATATATATATACACCGGCGATCCTGTCAAGGATCCCGGATTTCCCGGATTGAAGGATTTTTTGGTGTTTTGATGCTTTTAAAAATTGTTTTTGGGAAATCCGAGCCGTCCAATGTCTTCAAAAGGTGTTTTCCAAGGTCCACGCGGGAAATCTTCAAAAAAAAAATACCGGGAAGGGCTTGATCCAAGTAGTTTTTCACAAAAACTGTAAATATAATGTTTTTGCGAAAACTGCTTGGATCAAGCCCTTCCCGGTATTTTTTTTTGAAGATTTTCCGCGTGGACCTTGGAAAACACCTTCTGAACACATTGGACGGATCGGATCGTCAAAAAAATATCGGGAAGTGGAGTCCCGGATCCGGGACTCCCGGACTAGAACCGGACTCATATACTCTATATATATATATATATATATTAGGGCGCCCTTGTTTATTAAATATTTATTCTAAAGGCACAGCGCGACGTAATTTGACCTCAACTTAATAAATTGTCGATTTGATATTTACTACTCCCTCCGTCCCTTTTTAAATGTGTTATTTCGTAAATCCAACTTATTAAAAAAAACATCATCATTACACCTTTCACATCAACTTTTTCCTCCACTTTACACTTTTCACATTAACTTTTACATCTACTTTCCAAAATTGTCCTTCACTTTTACCCATTAACTCTTTACCCACTTATTTTTCAAAAGGGCAAAATGATAATTGTACAAACTTTTACCCATTAACTTTTCAAACCACACACTTATTTAGGGACAACCCAAAATGGAAAGTTAAACACTTAAAAAGGGACGGAGGGAGTACTATTTATCACATTAAATAACTCAGTACTATTGTGCAACTTAAGAATAAACTTTTGACCACGCCCAACAATGAACTCGACTTAAAACACAAAATCTATTAAATCAACTAAGCCTTAAAAGTTAAAAATAGAAGAGTAGCCAACTTCAAAAATAGGAAACCATGTTTAAAGGCTAAAAGGGTAGGCATTATAGGTGACATACTCAACCTTACCCTTTTTTTCTTTTTTCTTTTTTAATTTGGATCAAACAACGTTTCCCATTCAACACCCCATGTTTCCCGTTCTTACTTCTTATCACTCATTGTCGTCCAATTGAACACACTAAACAATCCATCAGTAGATCTGTAGATGTACTTGTGAAAGTTGTGATGGTGAAAGGCTTAAAAGGTCGAGAAAATAGCAAAATGCTATTGACTTGATTTTTAAAATCTCTCCCCTTTCGTGTCGATCCAATGCTATTGTCATCTTGCTTCGAAAAGAAAATAAAAAAGACGATTCAGGAACAAACTATCCAAAACTGTACAAACAAAATGGAATGCACAAAACTTATTGTGGAAAGAGTTTCAGCAAATTTGAGTCTTCCCACTTTTCCAAAATAGCCTGTAGTGGCAAGGAGAGATGTGTTATTGGAAAACCACAGTTGGAGGGTTTCAAAGCACAACATTGGGTCTTTCCGTTCCACTCCTATATTTGCCAAAACCTCACTCACTTTGATGCCCTTAGACCTCCTGGATTTTATTTGATCAGATTCACCACCTCTAGCTAACCCAGCTCTGTCTCTACTTGACCTCGTCCCAGGATGTGCTGACTTGCGGGAGTTCAGCATCTAGCTTCCCAAAAAATCTTAAAATCCATGTTCCTCTGTCATCTCCAAGCACTCCACCAAAAGCAGCAACTGCTGGATTAATATTTGGAGCATCCAAAGCATTCAATTTCAAGTTGGTCCACCGTATGCAATCAACTACAGAAGGCAATGCTTAAAACGTGAAATAATCAGCTTTTAAGTGAGCAATTTTAAGTGCCATTGAAAAGACTTACCTCAATACAACCCGAACCATTACCACAGGGGATCACAACTTGAAGAAAAACAATGTAACATGAAAAAGAATCTGAATATAGTAATCAAATAACGACCTTAACAATTAAAACAATACCCATCCCCCAAGTCCCAACGAATACTATGACTACCATCATCCAATTTAGAAACGAAGAATTCAGCTAAGAATTCACATCACCGTCATTTCTCTTTCCGAGATGTTCAACCTCTAAAGAAATTTGATCAGTTACAATATTACAGTTTGTTCCAAGTCTAAAAAACAGTTTCAGATAAGAATAACAATAGAAGAGCCAAGGAAACTCATATTACCGTTTGTTCCAAGTCTTTATCCACCTGTTAAACGTGAAAATGAAGATTTTAGTAAATTGAAAATGCATGTACTCAAACTATGAGAGATGAGTATAAAAGGAATAGAACATAACCAAAAACTGTGATGTTGTCCGTGATTTTTGAATTAAGTGAAGGCCCAATAGCTGCTTAAGAGAATGCTGCAGTCAAAATGTTTAAAAACTATGAGCTAAGCCAACTACTTTCTCACGTATGCCAGTGAAACTCCAACCTACCAATGAAGCTATAACCTAACAAAGTAAGTTCAAAGTATAGCAGCATCAACACGACTTTAAGAATAGCAGTACCACTGGTCCTATAAGCTACATAAATCATAAGGAAAAGTACAGAATGCAAAATACTCCGCTTAGTACCATAAAAAAGAAAAAGACAGAATAGTGCACTATATTGCACGGGTTTTAAACTCTGACATATACCAAACCGATGTCTTATGGCAAGAGAAAAAAGAAAAAGAATGGCTACCCAGTAAAAATCCCATTCCCAAAAAAAAAAAATTCATCTTTTCTAGTTTTCTCCTATTCTTTCAGAAACCAAAATCCCATGTGCAACTGATCTTCTAGTATGATCATGGGAAGTTTCTTTATTTGTGCCATGTCCCCAATCTATATTGCATACATTAGATTTGGTAACTCTTGTATCAATGTGTGGTGAGATTCTTCAACAATAAGCAAGACACTAAGTTCAAGGTACCATATTCATAACCAAAACTTACACCTAACCTATAATTTGTATGCAATATATTCGAAAGCAAGCTTTGAAAGCTATTCGTCAACCTTCCACACACACATGGAGAAAACAAATCAGCTATCAGAACAAAAAAGTGCATTCCAACAATGAAGCTTCTTCTGTCCAATCATATCCAATCTATCCATTTTATATACTACCTTGCCGATGCATTTAATGATAGTGTGATTTTGTAAACCCCTATGTTCTTATTTAGTCAATCCTCCCACCATGAGCAACCAACAGCAACAACAATTAGAAAAACAATTACTACGGAATCTCTTTCCCAATTAAGTTGCAGATTGAATGATTCTGAGATGAATCAACCAAGATTACCTCCCTTTAAACCCTCCAAAAGTTAGTTTGTGAGTGTATAATTCAAAAACTCTTCCCTCATTTGTTACATAGATATATAGATACTTGGCCTAAGCTTCAAAAATAATAGCGGCTTCAATGTGCATCAAAGATAAAGGTTGTAATGTACATTTGAGATTGAGGCTGCCAAGGCCTAGATTGCTAAAGCCTATTTGCACAAACAGAAGGAATATTGCTTCAACATACTGCATTAGAGCTCCAATGGGGGTAGTTTTACTCACAGAAGTTTGTTCATAATAGAAACCTATATAGCAAGGATGTGTGAAGGATAATTTACTCTTTCGAACCCAATGCCAGTGGTATACCACTTTTACAATAGGCTTCTTTGTACAATTTCCTCTTTGTTACTTTAGATAACAGACTTCCGAAAGCAGTAAAATTGGAAAGGAATTCAATTTGCTGTTCAACAGTGAAAGAACTAACCTTAGTTGGAAGAGAATCAGATATCTAACTCCCACTCCTAAACACCAGAGAGGAAACAAATACACATTTCAGTTCCATGGTTCTGGAGACTGGAGGAATTGACTTGAAACAACGTGTAAAAGTGACCTGCTCAATAATCAAGGAAGTTTAACGGAGTCAAAAGGGAAACATTGCATTATAAGCATATTACTGCAAGGACCAAGCGAATAGAAGTCAAAGGAAAAATAAATATGCAAAAGGAACTTAAAATAAACAAAAAAATCTGCAATTAACATGACAGCAAACTTAACAATATTGGGGCCAACGATGTGTTGCTGAAGCTATGGGCCGTAAATATATAATGGTAAGGGAGCATTCCACAATACAATAAACCAAATAGATGCCAAAAAAAGAGCGATAACATGCTCTAATTGCCTAAGATCACAAATCCAATAAACCGAATAGATCCCAAAAAAAGAGCGATAACATGCTCCAGCAAACTTAACATTTTTTTCTATGCTAAAATCTGGACATGTCTGAGTTTTCAGCCTTGTAGTTGTAACCATGTCTATCACTCAAACCTACCAAACACTGCCAAAAATTTCAGCACAATCCAGTAGAAAAGGATTTACCAAGCAACGTCGATAGTTCATAATTACTCACAGTCACAGCATATATATCTAGCCCTCGACTTAAAGAGAACCGCATGAGCGAACAAAAAACAGCAAATCACATCATAAATCTAAAGTAAGTTTACTTGTGAACACCAAGTTCTTTGTGCTAATGCGTGGTCAGCCCTCAACTTAAAGAGAATGACATGAGCCAACAAAAAACAGGAAATCACTTCATAAATCTAAAGTAAGTCAACTTGTGAACACCAAGTTCTTTGCGCTAATGTGTGGTCAGCTATAGTGATCTGAACAGGTTGCCCTATCATGTATCAATTAGAAAACTAATAGTTGAACAAAATACATCCCATCCTAATGTATCAGAAACACTTTTTTATGCTATAAAGGATTGACGAACCTCTCCCGCTTGCTGAGTTTTCCCTTCCCTTTATAGTTTGCTTCACGCACATCATCGGGGTGCTTTCATTGTTACTGCTGCTATAACAATTTTGAGTTGTAGTTGGCCTCGTTACTCCCATTTCATCTATAGACAAAAACAAATATATCAAATTAGCAGAAGAAACTTACAGACTTCTTGAAACAAAATACTAAGTGAAATAGTTGAACCCAATACATCCAAAATACGACCATGCGCGCTTCAGCCGAAAAATGAAATAGTTGAACTAATGAAATCAAACTTACTTTGGGGTACTCTCTCAGTTGATCTCCTTTGGTTTACTACAAAACAAAAACAAAAAATCAGCCAACACTAATAAAGTGAAGAGGATGTTAATTTTAAGAACAAATCTAAACCGGAAAGCTTGTACCTCAATAAGGAAAAAAGTTCATGAACAAAGGAAAAAATTAAACCGTTCAGTATGAGACCCTTCGATTTGGTAATAGCGTGTTTCTCGGAATAATGGAACCAAAACTAACTGGGGAATGGGATATTCCCGTTTTTGGTTGAGGACATGCTAAGCCAAATTTTGGGACCATTTCTTGATCTAATTCATTAAGCAAAATCGTTTGTTTTTAGAACTCGTTGAGAATATTAATCAAATCAAAAATCATGTTGATCAAATAATGGTTAAAGTTATTTAAAAATATGTTTATCTTAGGACAGTCCGGCTATGCTTACCGACGTACGCGTACACAATCTTTATCATTCGTTCCAACAAATCAACGGTCCGAATTTTGACGGTCAAGATGCACCGTCCGTGCAATATACATACACAGACGTGTGTACGCACAGCTTTTTTGAAATTAAAACTCATTTGTTGCAAGATAAGTACTCTCTCCATCCGGACCCCAAAATGGACTAACAAATCCAGACGGAGTGAGTATGTTCCAAAATCATATCAACTGACATTTGAGTAACGTGCTTTTTAGCTTGATTCATGTTTGCAACAATCTCTAACAATGAAAGTTCAGATCATTGGACTGGATCCGAAAGAGGCTCATAATATACTGAATAGTATCGTCCGGGACTTGAGATGATCCAATTCCCAAAGAACTACCGACTCAATCAATCTCTAATTGGTTTTCCAATCAATAGATTGTATACCCAGATTTTCCGTATCTATGAAAACAGTAGGGATGTTATGGGATTAGGTCTCATCATTAGTTTTTGTCTCGAATCCTTTCATATCAATGCTTTCCTCCAAAAAAAATAGTACACCATGCTCAACAGATGGGACAAAAGGTTAACCCTTGGTGTATTCCTAGAGCAAGTTTAGAATTCATTTGGGTCTCCTGCAAACTGAGCTTATTGTAGTAACAATCCACTGAGCAAGTTTAGAATTCATTTGGTTCTTTACCTAATTACCTAGATTCAATGCTTGACGTTAGTCTAGTCAAAAAACAACAAAGCGGAAAATTACCGCTGCCTCGAATTTAATTTGTTGTGGAGTTTCCAAAATTTCCTCATTTGAAATTTGGACAAACAAGTTCCCTTAAGTCAAGTCTTCTAATGAGAGAGAGGGTTTGATTAATTAATAGGCAACCAATTAACACGAAGAAGAAAGTATTTAAATCATAATGCGATTAAGACTTTCAAAATGAATACTTTTCCTTGCAATTCCGCGTGGAGTACGATTCAAGTTTTGAAACTGTAAGTAAACACTTCGCCTTTTCGGTTTGGTATATAAAATATTGAGAAAGATATCCGAACCTGACTTCAATTGTATATAGTAACTGTTGGGAAACGAATCCCAGAACCCAGTAATTATGCGTACAGATTAAATAACAAAAATAAACACAAACCCTACAAGGCGGAATTAGGGTTTACCTCTCATCCGTAGACACGAACGCTGGTTGACTTGTTTATTTTAGAACTTGACAGATCTAATTACTGTATGCAACAAGCTTTGCTCGACAGTACCTCATGATCTTCTGACATATTCCCTTATATCTCGATCATGTAGCCAAGTGTGGACTTCTACATGATCTCTTTGTTCTCTCTCATCCAGCCTCTATTCCAATTTTCTGAATGACTGTTATCTAACCTAGAGAACATAACGATATATTTATAGGGCTAGAGCAGGGACCTGAGGAGAAATAAATCTGGGCTCCTTGTGTAAATAAGAAAACCTAATCCCACCTGGATTCTATTCTTATTTCACAAATTATAATTCACACCACTAAAGAATTATAATTGCACTCCCATCTTTATCTCGATTATATTTCGAGCTCCACGTTATTAAATACTTATTAATCTCCCCACGTTAAGATTACAGATACCCGTTGATTAAATGTCGATTACTAACAATCTCCCACTAATCAATATCTTATAAAACACCTTGAGACTAACCACTTAACTCATTCGATATGTCGGATATAAATATCCACCTGCAGGGTTTGACATAACCGAAACTTATAAGTTTACTCAAGGGGGTATCATCAATCTCTAACGAGACGTGGATTCTATCAATAATTAATATCCATATATTTCATGCATATAATGTTGTGACCCAACTCACCAAGACTATTGACCGTAAAAAAGATCTCACTTTATAATGAATCAAAGTCAACAACATTAAATGTATATATGTATTAATTATATCCGGATTAAGAGCATAAGTATTCTTAATAACTATAAGGTTCTAATTGTCGTAAAATGTCAGTACTAAGACAATTACCTTAAAGCGGTCTTGTTCAATACACACAAAATGTACTAGCTCAATGAGCCGGAACTAGAACCGTTCCCTGTAGTCAAGACAAACCTACTAAAACATTGTACTACAATCCTACCGATGGTGTGTCAAATTCCATCTAAGATTGTGAACCAAAACTTATATTCCACAAGAACCGATGATCCAATCTTCTGTGTGTAAGCCGTACTCTACACACTGGATCATCTACTATGTAGAATAAAAGACATATGCACAACATACAATTATATCATGCAAACATTGCCCATAATAGATTCTCATCAAAAAAGGGGTTAAAACTGATTAATAATTAACTAATTAAATATTAATCCATTATATCAAAGCATGACTTTTAGTATAAGTTTCTAACAATCTCCCACTTAGACTCAAAACCATGCTGCCACGCATCTCACTTCCATTCCCTTTACGTGACTATCAAAATCTTGGTATGTAAGCCATTCGTAAAAGGATCTGCTAGGTTGTTTGTCGATGCAATCTTGGTCACAGCTACATCACCTTTCTATACGATCGCTCGAATCAGGTGATACTTACACTCGATGTGTTTTCCCTTCTTATGAATATTTGGCTCCTTCGAGTTAGCAAGTGCACTACTATTGTCACAACAGATTGAAATTGCTGACTGTATCGAAAGTACCACTTCTAGATCCATCAAGAAGTTCTTGAGCCAAACGCTTTCTTGGCTATTTCAAAAACTGTCACATACTCAGCCTCCATGGTGGAATCTACAATACACGATCACTAGATACTCCACCAACTCATGGCTCTACCTCCTAGGGAAAACACATATCTCGATGTTGACTATCTGGAACTCTTATATAACATAAAGTCTTAATCTGCGTACCCACAAGGCACTAGACTGTCTGACTGGTACACCAATGTATAATCCTTAGTTCTTTTCAGATACTTGAGTATACATTTTATATCAGTCCAATCTTCTTGTCCAGGGTTAGACTGAAATCTTTTAACCATGCCGACAGCAAAGCAAATATCAAGTCTAGTTCACAACATAGCATACATGAGGCTTCCTATTGCTGAAACATTAGGAACTCCCTTCATTTTCTCCATCTCCTCAGATGTCTTAAGACACTGATTCTTGGATAGATTGACTCCGTGTCTGAAAGGAAGCAATCCTTTCTTGGAATCCTGCATGCTAAAACGGGCAAGGATCACATCGATATAGGAAGCTTGAGAAGCCCAACATCCTTTGCTTGATCTCGCACAAATTTAATCCCAAGGATGTGACCGGCTACTCCTAAATCCTTCATATCGAACTAGCTGGATAACCACAACTATACCAAAGATAACACTCTGACATCGTTTCCGATGAACAAGATATCATCCACATATAGCAATACAAACACCACCACATTTCCATTGCGCTTCTTGTACACACACGACTTATCCAGACATTGATCAAAACCAAAAGATTTGATTACTTGATCAAAACGGATGTTCCAAGACCTAGATGCCTGCTTAAGTCCGCAAATAGACTTCTTAAGACTGCACAACATGTGCTCTTGATCTTTTGCCAAAGTTCTGCATCTTTATCTTGTAGTGCCTCTTTGTAGTTTCAGGGTTTGGCCTGTTGTTCTTCAGGGATCATATCATAAGACTCTCCCAACAACGTATACCGATTGGGTTAAACAATAACCCTCCCACAACGACAAGGTACTGGTGTGTTAACAACAATTTCATGTGATGTAACCTCTTGTACTATAGGTATTGAAGAAGTCTGTGCCGGTCTATTTTCTCTCAATTCTTCTAGAACAATCTTACTACTGGGCTTGTGATCTATGACATAGCATTCCTCTAAGTATCAAGCAATGGTGCTAACAATGACCTTATGATCCTTAGGACTATAAAATAGAGCAACTTTCGTTCCTCTAGGGTACCCCACCAAAACAAACAAACAAACATTTG